>PVHY01009908.1:5191-54267 GCA_004024945.1 Uropsilus gracilis
ATAATCGAAGTTATTACTAGATTGTGTGGAATTTCCATTTTTAATTTCTTAAGAAATCTTTGTGCTATATTCCACAAGGGCTCCACCAACTTGCATTCCCATCAACAATGGAGGCGAGGCTTTTCATTGCAACATTGCCAACATTTGTTAATTCCCTTTTTTTTCTTTTTTTTTTGAGACTAGGTCTTGCTATTTTTGCCCATGGAACCGCAGGCTCCCATTGCCTGTGGTACCACAGACTCAAGGAATCCCCAGCCTCAGCTTCCCAGGTAGCTGGGATTACAGGTGCGCCACCTCGCCCAGCTTTGGGATTAGGTCTTACTATGTTGCCGTGGGACTCGAATTGTGGGACTCGAACCATGATCCCTAGCCCCAGCCGCTTCATAGGCTGAAGCTTACAAGCACGAGCCACTGTGCCCAGCTCTCCTTTTTTTTTTTTAATATGGACCATTCTCACAGGGGTGAGATGGTAGCTCAGTATAGTTTTTATCTGCAATTTCCTTATAAGTGATGTTGAACAATTTTTCACTTATCTGCAGGTCATCAAGTATGGGTTTCATTTAATTTTGCAAGTGGCTGTCCATATTTTCTAATACATTTATGAATGAAGCTGTCTTTACGGTATGACAGTAGTACTTTCTTCAAATATTAACTGTCCATATCTTTGGACTTTGGATTCTGTACCATTGGTCTGAGTTTCTATTTTTATTTTAGTACCATACTGTCTTGATTACTGTTACTTTGTAATATAACTTGAAGTTAGGAAGTGTGGTGCCTTATTTTTCCTTTTCTCTCAGGATTGTTTTGGCTATTTGGAGCCTTTTGTGGTTCCATATAGATGTGATAATTTGTGATAATTGTTGAATAAAGTCATTGGGTTTTTTTTTTGTTTGTTTGTTTGTTTTGTTTTTTTTGAGACTAGGTCTCTCTATTTTTGCCCATGGAACCGCAGGCTCTCGTTGCCCGGGGTACCACAGACTCAAGCAATCCCCAGCCTCGGCTTCCCAGGTAGCTGGGATGGCAGGCGCACGCCACCATGCCCAGCTATTTTTTTGGAACTAGGTCTTGCTATGGGCCCCAGGCGGGACTTGAACCGCGATCCCAAGCCCTGGCTGCTTCATAGGCTGTGCCTGGCCAAGTCATTGGTATTTTGATAGATACTGCATTTAGCCTTTATTATTTTGGATACTCTGTGGCCATTTTAATGATGTTCATTCTTTCCGTCCATGAACATGGGCCAGCTTTTCCATTTCTTTGTGTCTTATTTCCTTTAACAGTTTTGTTTTCAGTATATAGGTCCTTCATCTCCTTTGTTTACTCTCAGGTATTTCCTCCTTTGTGATGAGATTGTAAATGGGATTGTGTTCCTTATTTCCCTTTGTATACATTATTTGCATATAGAAATGCCACTAATTTTTGTGTATTAGACTTAAGTTTTCTAAGAATTTTTTATTTAAAGCCAAATTTTTATAATTTTAGCGTTACATTAAATGTTTGATTATTTTTAAGTTTTTTTGATAATTATTTATCTTTTTGGATAATTTAAAGATTTTTTTTCACATGTATTCATTTGTCTCGGACCATTAGTTGAAAAGATTAGCCTTTCCCAATAATTGTGTAACATTCTTGTCAAAAATCAATAACTATGGCTATGTGGTTGTTTTTTAGCACTCCCGCTTTTTTCTATTGATTTTTATGTCTTTCTGATGGAAGTCCGTGGGTTCAAGACTAACCTGGCAACATAGCGAGACCTAGTCTCAGAAAATAGTTGGGCGTGATGTGCACCTGTAATTCCAGCTACCTGGAAGGCTGAGGCTAGGGATCACTTGAGTCTGTGGGTTTGTGACTACCCCTGACAAATTTTTTTTTTTTTTTTGTGAGACTAGGTCTCACTATTTTTGCCTGTGGAACTGCAGGCTTGCCCAGGTTACCACAGACTCATGTAATCCCCAGCCTCAGCTTCCCAAGTAGCTAGGATTACAGGTGCGCGCCACCACACCCAGCTATGTTTTTGGATCTAGGTCTCGCTGTGTTGCCTCGAGCGGGACTCGAACCATGATCTCCGGTTCCTGCCGCAGCTTCCTAGGCTACTGCTTACAGGCATGTGCCACTGTGCCCATCCTTCCTGGCAAATTATTAATTTGACCATAGCCATGTAGTGGGAAGAGCAGAATCTCTAAAATTGATGCTGGGAAAAATGGAAGACTGCATTAAAAAAAAACTGGATCATTCTCTTAATCCGGTAAATTCCAGGTGGATTAGAGATTTAGATATAAGACTTGGAACAATGAAATATATAGATAAAACATTGGTGATATGTTCCATAAAATCATAAAAGGTTTTTTTGAAACTTGATCTCTATGTCAAGGAAGAAAAAAAAAATATTGACCTTATACAACTTACAGTTGACTACTATCCTATTATAGTATCCTATAATAGTACTATTTTTATACAAAATCTTACACAGTTCAACAATAAAAACAGCAACCCAATTAATAAAAGACAGCATATATGAACAATTTACCAAGAGACACCAAGTAGTGAAAATATTCATTATTCTAATCAGGGAGATGTAGGTTAAGGACCACATTGAGATATTACATACCTGTGAGAGTAACATGTATTAAAAAGATCCCAACAATAAGTAGTGGAGAGGATATAAAAAAAGAGGAACTCTGTTTTATTGTTGGAGGGAATGTAAACTTTGGCAGCCATTTGGAAAGTAGGAAGATTTACCATTAAACAAAAAATGGGAATACCATTTGATCCAGCATCCCACTCTTGAGCACCTAGCCAAAGAATGTGAAACCTAAAATGATATGCTCTACACTGTTTATTGCAGCACTATTTATGATAACTAGGACATGCAAACAACCTAAGTGTGCCCATAGGTGAAGATTGGATCAAGAAAAGGTGGTATCGTTCACTATGAAATACTGGTAAGCCATAGGGAAAGATGAAAATATCCAGGAAATCAACTATAGTGACTGGCATAGTGACAAGGGGCTTATTCAAAGATGGAGTATTAAATGATGCAATCTTAGGTGCAATTGTATACCAAATCTTCAAATGCAGGTTTTTTAAATAAGTGATAATGATTTTCTTCACCTTACATTTCTCACGTAGGAAGCCCATAGTTCTCAGTATGAGAAGATGGATTGTTAAAAAAAAAAGAGAAGATGGATTGTTAATATGGGATCCTGACACTCATGATTCAGTTTCAGACATATGGAATTTGAAAACACCTGTGAGATACGATTAGAAATGAAAAATTGACAGTTTTGAATATAATTTAGAACTTAAAAGATAGTTTTGAGCTTAAAATACAAATGACTGTGTTAAATAACAGTAGAAAGTACACATGAACCCATTTAGAGTTTATATTCATAATGAGAATAGAATAGCAATCAGGATTGATACCTGAAGAACTCCAAAGTTTAGACTTGATAAAGGAGAGTGAATCATGGAGCAAGGAAGCAGAGAAAAGCTATACTGGTAAGAAGAAATCTATTGAAATATGCTGTAACTTGAATAATGCAGTCATTGAAAATCAATAGAACACATCCATACCTCTTACTATCTTTTTTGGCTTATGTTAACTTTGAATGAGCGTGTTGCAGCAAGTTGCTACCAAGTAATTGAATACATACCTGAAATAAGTAATTATTTCACAGTAGAAATACTAGCAAATGGAGGTGTTTATGTTGCGTATAATGAAGTAGCCAGCGATGGTTTTATTTTGTATTTATTCAACCAAAAAACTAAATTTATAAGCTATTTTTTTTGATCATGTATCCCACTTCCCAGTTTCTATAGGATAAATATTCTTTAGAGGTTTTTTATGTTACTGATTTTATTTTATTTTTTGAGGTGGGTTTCGCTATTTTGTTTGTTTGTTTTGAGACTAGGTCTTGCTATTTTTGTCCATGGAACTGCAGGCTCTCGTTGTCCGGGGTACCACAGACTCAAGCTGTCCCCAGCCTCAGCTTCTCAGGTAGCTGGGATGACAGGCATGTGCCACCACGCCCAGTTATTTTTTTGGAACTAGGTCTCACTACGGGCCCCAGGCGGGACTTGAACCGCGATCCCTAGCCCCTGCCGCTTCATAGACTGAAGCTTACAGGCATAAGCCACCGTGCCTGGCCTGTTTTTTGTTTTTTTTGAGACCGGATCTCGCTGTTTTTGCCCATGGAACTGCAGGCTCCCGTTGTCTGGGGTACCACGGACTCAAGCCGTCCCCAACCTCAACTTCCCAGGTAGCTGGGATTACAGGCTCGTGCCACCACACCCAGCTACTTTTTTAAGTTTCCTGGAGTGGGACTCGAACGGCGATCCCTAGCCCCAGCTGCTTCATAGGCTGAAGCTTACAAGCATGAGCCACCGTGCCCGGCGCCTAGGTCTATTATTGCTCATGGTACTGCAGGGTCACGTTGCCCGGGGTACCACAGACTCAACCAATCCCCAGCCTCAACTTCCCAGGTAGCTGGGATTACAGGTGCGCGCTACCACTCCCAGCTATATTTTTTTGGAACTTGGTCTCATTACATGCCCCAGGAGGGACTCGAACCACGATCCCTAGCCCCAGCCGCTGTTTGACATGCAAACATTAATCAGGCATATCACAATGTGACACTTTTGTATTAATAAGTAACATTAAATGAATAGTTATTTCTAAGTTATATGCAGCAACCTTAAAATCATAGAAAAAATATGCTTTAGAGAATGAGTTAAATATTTATATTGTATCTGCCAATATAAGTGTCATTTACATAAATACAAAGCCTTACAGGTATTAATAAGCTTTAGTTAATGATTTCTCCACTCTCTTCCTAAAAGTCTTGGGAGCTATATGCAATAAAAGATAGCACTGTAATAGAAGTACAGAGCAAGGTGTGAAGGAAGATATCTAAGTAATGAACTACTTGGACTCTTTCAAAAATTATTATCTACTTGTTTATAAGGATTAGAATTTAAAAGAGCTAGGTTGTTTCTGCAGATATTTTGGGTTTGAAGTTATAGTCATGTAATTATAGTCAACTGAGGAACTGAGGCAGACAGAATTGTTTATTAGTGAGAATTTTTTATATTTTCTTATCTATAATATATGCTATATTTTCCTCTAGTCTCTTATTTGTGATGCCTTGTTCTGCTAAAATTTAATGGTCATTTATTTATTTGTTTGTTTATTTAATTTAATTTTTTTTGAGACTAGGTCTTACTATTTTTGCCTGTGGAACCGCAAACCGCAGGCTCACATTGTCCGGGGTACCACAGGTAGCTGGGATTACAGGTGCGCGCCTCCACGCCCAGCTATTTTTTTGGGGGACTAGGTCTTGCTATGTGCCCCTGGCAGGACTCGAACCATGACCCCTGACCCCAGCTGCGGCTTCCTAGGCTGCCACTTACATGTGCCACTATGCCGGGCCTTTTTTTTTTTTTTTTAAATAAATGGTTCTAGTTTTATAATCTTGCTTTGCAAAGTAAGGATTTCTAGTGTCAAGACTAGGGAGAAAATTGTCGCATAAGGAGAAGAGAAATGGTTTTGTTTTTTTTTTTGAGACTGGGTCTCACTCTTTTTGCCTGTGGAACTGCAGGCTCATATTGCCTGGGGTGCCATAGACTCAAGCAATCCCCAGCCTCAGCTTCCCAGGGAACTGGGATTACAGGTGCGTGCCACCACGTCCAGCTATATTTTTTTGGAACTAGGTCTCACTATGTTCCTCCGGCGGGACTTGAACCACGATCCCTGGCCCTGGCCATGGCTTCCTAGGCTGCCGCTTACAGGCATGCGCCACCATGCCTGTCCAAAGTTAGCTCTTTTATTCATTTAGACATCACTTTAGCATAGGATGTAAAGTATGGTATAGAAGCTTTATCTGTTGATGAAATGATCCGTTGGAAAAGAATTTAGTTTTCATTTTCTTTTTTCTTTTTTGAGACTAGGTCTCACTTTGTTGCCCAGGGAACCGTGGGCTCACATTGCCTGGGGTACCATGGACTCAGGCGAATTCCAGCCTCAGCTTCACAAGTAGCTAGAATTACCGGCATTACCCCCATACCTAGCTATTTTTTGAGACTAGGTCTCGCTGTGTTGCCCTGGGTGGATCTCGAATTCGTGGAGTCAAGTCATTCCCAGTCTTGGCCTGTCTTGCTAGGCTGGGATTAAAGATGCGTGCCACCATGCCTGGCCTAGGAATGCTTTTTTTATATAGATGCTTTTACTTCTGATTTTAACACATACAAATTATCTTAGATTTCTTTTGAAATGGGAATAGAGCATTTTTGTGGGTGATTATAAGAGTTTTAGTAAAACCTGTGTGGAATGCTAAAAAGAATGTTTTGATAAGAAGATACAGGTGATAAAACTTAGGATTCTATTTGTAGCATGAGTAGTTAAATAATTTGGTTCATGGAAAGCTTATAATTTACATAAAGTGTGATTTATTTTTTCTTTTATCTCTGTAGGATAGCAGTGAGATTCACTTCAAAGTGAAAATGACAACACATCTCAAGAAACTCAAGGAATCATACTGTCAAAGACAGGTTTGTTATATTTTATTATTATGGTATGTTACATTAAGCAGTGTTTTGTATATCATCACATTTTTTTTTTTTTTTGAGACTAGGTTTTGCTGTTTTTGCCCGTGGAACCGCCGGCTCTCGTTGCCTGGGGTACCACAGACTCAAGCAATCCCCAGCCTCAGCTTCCTAGGTAGCTGAGATTTCAGGCATGCGCCACCACGCCCGGCTATTTTTTGAGGACTAGTTCTCGCTACATGCCCCAGGCGGGACTTGAACTGCGATCCCTGGCCGTGACCGTGGCTTCCTAGGCTGCCACCTACAGGCATGCGCCACCATGCACGGCCATGACATTTTCTTTTAAGAAAGGTTTGTCTAAAGAAAAATGACTTTGACTTTTCACCATTAGCAATTAGGTGAATCCCTCTTTATTACTCCATTCAATTGCTTTTCCCCCTTTGTGGCCTATGTCAAAAATTGATTCACAAGATGTATAGAATTTGTTTGAAAGTAACTCAGATTTGTAAAGGTACCTATATGAATGATTGTCTCTCTATGACTACCAGTATATCTAACATAGGAAGATCATTTTTGGTAATAGCTATGAAATTTCCTTGTTTCTTTCTTGTCTTTTTTTTTTTTTTTTTTTTTTTTTTTTTTTTTTTTTTTTGAGACTAGGTCTTGCTATGCCTGGGAACCACAGGCTCACATTGCCTGGGGTACCATGGACTCAAGTGATCCCCAGCCTCAGCTTCCTAGGTAGCTGGGATTACAGGCATGCACCACCACACCCAGCTATATTTTTTTGGGACTAGGTCTTGTTGCCCCGGGTGGATCTTGAACCCACGGACTCAAGCAATTCCTAGTCCTGGCTTCGCTCCATAGGTTGTGATTAAGGGCGTGCGCCGCCATGCCTGGCAAAATTTCCTTGTTTCTAAACACTAGTGTTTAGCAATATGTTACGTTTAAGTACTATGAGTTTATCTTTGTACATTGCATTAGTGGTTACTAATATTTGCATTCTGTATTTTATTATTTATTTATTTATTTGTTTATTTTTGAGACTAGTTCTCACTATTTCGCCTGTGGAACCACAGGCTCATGTTGCCCGGGGTACCACAGACTCAAGCAATCCCCAGCCTCAGCTTCCCAGGTAGCTGGGATTTCAGGTGCGTGCCACCATGTCCAGCTATTTTTTTGGGACTAGGTCTTGCTACAGGCCCCCGGTGGGACTCGAACCACAATCCCTGGCTCTGGCCCTGGCTTCCTAGGCTGCCACCTACAGTCATGCGCCACCATGCCTGACCTGCATTCTATATTTTAAACATCAAAGGATTTTCTCTTTAAAAAAGTTTTTATGTCTCATAGTCCCCACAGATTCTTTAAAAACTACATTGTTCAAGAGCCGGGCACGGTGGCTCGTGCCTGTAAGCTTCAGCCTATGAAGCGGCTGGGGCTAGGGATTGCAGTTCGAGTCCCACCTGGGGCCCGTAGTGAGACCTAGTCCGAAAAAAATAGCTGGACGTGGTGGTGCACGCCTGTAATCCCAGGTACCTGGGAAGTTGAAGCTGGCGATTGCTTGAATCTATGGTACACCCTGGGCAACGAGAGCCTGCGGTTCCACGGGCAAAAATAGCGAGACCTAGTCTCAAAAAAAAAACCAAAAAAAAACAAACTAGATTGTTCAATAACTAATTTCATTGACCTGCTTCGATTAAAATCTAGGCTCTGACTTTTAGTCTGATAGTAGGACAAGTTCTATGTCTTGTTACCTTATTAATAAAATGGTGGTGTTGCTGTTCTTGCTTTATGAAATAAGATGATCTATACAAAACTCTTAAGGCTGGGCATGGTGGTGCATGCCTGTAAGCGGCAGCCTAGGAAGCTGCAGCAGGGACCAGGGATTGCGGTTCGAGTCCCGCTCAGGGCAACATAGCGAGACCTAGTTCCAAAAAAATAGCTGGGCATGGTGGTGCGTACCTGTAATCCCAGGTATCTGGGAAGCTGAGGCTGGGGATTGCTTGAGTCACTGGTACTCCAGGCAATGTGAACCTCCGGTCAACAGGCAAAAATAGTAAGACCTAGTCTCAGAAAACCCCAAAAAACACAAAACTGTAAATGTTAAGTCCTAAAAAACCCTATAAATGTTACCTATTATCATTTTTTAGTGAACTAGAATGTTTAATATAATTGGAGTATATGTAGGGGGACAACAAAGTTTTGTTTTTTTTTTTTGGAGACTAAGTCTTGCTATTTTTGCCCGTGGAATCACAGGCTCTCGTTGCCCGGGGTACCACAAACTCAAGCAATCCCCAGCCTCAGCTTCTCAGGTAGCTGGGATTTCAGGTGCACGCCACCACGCTCCACTATTTTTTGGAACTAGGTCTCGCTACGGCCCTCAGGAGGGACTTGAACCGTGGTCCATAGCCCTGGCCACTTCATAGGCTCAAGCTTACAGGCACCAGCCACCATGCCCAGTCAACAAAGATTTTTTATAGTTGAACTGTATTATGTAAAATTAGGTACTGTACATCTTATGTCTATAAGGTTTGCTTTTTACAGTTTAAATTTGCAACACAAAAATTACTTTGCCAGAAGAGATCACCTTGATGTTATGAAAAGTGAAACAGTAAACACTTTTTTTTTCCCCTAAACTATACAGTTTATTTCAGGCGTAAAATGTATATATAAAAGAAAATTAGGATACAACAAGATATCAGTATGCAAATTAGAATACAACAAGATATCAATATGACAAATATTACAAGTTTAAGGCAACTTGAAATTTGGATACCATAATAGAAGCAACAAATGGGGATGTTCTCCAATATCCTAGTTAGGAGAGTTTTTTTTTTTTTAATAATTTAAGAATTTTTTGTGGGAAGAAAGCAAGTTACATAGATAGGTATACATATTACAATACCGTAATTACAAAATTATAACCATGCAAAATAAAATGTCAAACATCAAATCCAGTGTACTGATTATTATTTCTGGGAATGTATAATGGGGAATAGGATAGAAGAGATATCCAGAGAGAATGTCAGCTATCTCTGTGATGGTTGTTCTTTTTTTTTAAATTTAATTTAAATTTTTTAAAATTTGCATATATATGTGGGTTTATATTTATATTACATTAATTAATACTTCTTTTTCCTCTCTTTTTGATACTGTTAAACCCAGTTAGATCTTACAAATTTGGACTTGGCTATTTCACATTTTAATACTGATGGGAGCTAAAATTGATGAAGTTTATAAAAAAAAAAGAGTACATATTAGATATTCATTATGTGTATTACTGTAGTTACTGTAGATACTTACACCTGAAGAAAATCAGGTAGTTTGTATTTTCCCATCTATATAGACCGGACTGTTGATTATAGAGGGAAAACTGCATGCAAAAAGGCAAATCACAGAACTAAAGTGAAAGCTAGTGTGGTCAAAATTGAAGGTGTGTGTTTGGGATGTAATGAAAATATGACATTGGTTTAGAATCATTTCCAAACTTTTTTATGCTTTAGAGTTTTTAGAAAAGGTTTTTATTCTTAGTTCACAGAAGTTTAGTTTTTTTTTTTTTAATATCCTCAATACTAAGAATACGAAACTTAATTAGCTCTACTGTGTAACACTCAGTAGAGAAATTGAAAAGTATGTATGTATTGAATTGTTTTTACATTTTGATTTTATTGCTTGGTTGTATTATGAAAACTTTTTTGACCCCAATACAAGCTAATTTTCTTTTTAAAAGATTCTTCAAATAAAATCAAAGAATATTCTGCTTTTGTCATTTGTATTTGTTATCTTATTCCACTCTGTAAAGAATTTAAAATCAAATGAAAAAGAAGCTTGTCCTCATTATATATTTATAGATAGCACATGTTGAAAGATCATTTTTATTTTTTTGGAAGCTTTTGGGAGAGTGTGTAAACACTGAAAATATAAATACATGATGTATTGAACAAAGCTAAGACTAAATGACTCTTAGCAATATTCTTTCTCCAGATGAATCATCTCTTAGCTGTTTATTGAATTAGTGATTATTGGAAAAATAGTTCTTGGTGTTTTTTGATATTTATCGTATTATTAATGCCATCAAAAGCTTACTGTAGTTTATATTGTTAGCTATTATGTTTTAGTCTATATTTTATTTTGTGATTGAATGTTTAAAATCAGTTTTACTTACACAGCTTTACTTGAAAGTTGGTGAGGGTGCTCTTGCAGTTTCTGATTACATCTTTTATTGACTCACAGATTTAGAGGACTCTGTAGTATATAGGTGTTATACTAACTTGTATACCCTCTCCAATTCTTAAATTCTAAGCTTTAATATGAAGATAAATGTTAATACTTATCTTTGGAGTCGTGAAGACTTATGGTTGTATATGTAAAGTATTTGGCATAATGAGGTATATTTGATACTCAGAAAATGGTGAATATGAAATAATTACCTAGTTTTATGTTCTGTGTATTTTATTGAAGCTTTCATGTTTGCTTTTTTGTGTATCAGAATTCCCTTTGTTGCATAAGATTGTGTATGTGTGTGTGTGTATATATATATATATATGTGTGTGTGTTTTTTTACCTTTTTAGGGCGTTCCAATGAATTCACTCAGGTTTCTCTTTGAAGGTCAGAGAATTGCTGATAATCACACTCCAAAAGAAGTGAGTATAATTTCTTTTTTAACTAAAGAAAAATTTTAAACTCTCCATGAATGTTTTGGTTTATTAGTGGTAAACTGCTTTCTTTTTTTTAACTTTGAAGTTAGGTTTATTGAGTAATGTTCCTTTACAACCCTGTATATCTTTTAGGGGTGCAGGGTCCCATTTCTACAAATGAACACAGCATCACCATGGCACTAATAATCCTCCACCATAGAACATTGTGCCCTTCACCTCTTTGCTCCCATGCTTCTCTAGTCCGCTCTTTTTCTAGGGTTTGTTTGTTTTGTTTTGTCTGTTCTTTATTTTGTTGCTTTATATTCCTTCTATGAGTGAAACCATCTGGTATTTGAAAGTATCGACCTTCAAACAATTTATGAATAAATCCAAAAAATATATTTTTAGTATTTAATATTTTAATATGTTTTTTAGTGTATTTTAGTATTTAGTATCATTTCTAAAATATACCCGTGGGATGATAGATGAGGAAAAACAAATAGTACAGAGTCTAGTAAGTGAACAGTTATCTTCCTACAATAGGGAGCTGTGCCTCAGTTCTAGAAATGCAAGAATTTGCTGTTTTTCAAAAATGCATCACTTCTTACTAACCTTCCCTATAGTTTATTTTTTATTATTTATTTATTTATTTATTTGAGACTAGGTCTCACTGTTTTTGCCTGTGGAACTTCAGGCTCATGTTGCCCAGGTACCACAGACTCAATCCCCAGCCTCAGCTTCCCTGGTATCTGGGACTACAGGCACATGCCACCACGCCCAGCTATAAATTTTTAGAACTAGGTCTTGCTATGTGCCCCCGGTGGGACTCAAACTGCGATCCCTGGCCCCAGCTGCGGCTTCCTAGGCTGCTGCTTACAGGCATGCGCCACCATGCCCCACCCATACTATGTCTTTTTAAAGATGGACAGATGTTTCTCAAATTTGTCAGTCTCTGGTCTGATTTCAAAGTGATGGTGACTTTCTTGGTTTAATTATTATTGTTGACCCATTTCAGGAACTTAATATAAAAGCTTAATCTGTGCATGGTGGTGCACACCTGTAATCCCAGCTACTTGGGAGACTGAGGCTAGGAATTACTTGAATCTTTGGGTTCAAGACTACCCTGGGCAACATAGCAAGACCCAGGCTCTAAAAAAACAAAGAAAAAAATAGCTTAGTGTACATATAATATATTCCATTGTTTCATCCTTGTTCAAATTTTTTAATACTCTGTTTGGTTGTATGAACAACTGTCTTTATATGTTCACCCTTCCCTGTCCCCTCATGGAGACACTTAAGTGTGTATTTATATTTCTACAAATACCTCCTCAAATACATTGTGACAATTTCTGATATTGGGAATGATGGGTGGTTATTTCTTTATTTTGAAAATATTTCACACTTAGAGTTGAGCCTATAATATGATACTTCCTTTATCACCTTTGCCCTTGATTCACCAGTTATTAATGTTGTATTACATTTGCTTTATCACTTTGTTATTATTGGTGAATCATTTATGATTAATTTGCTGTTGTCATGACCCTAATATTATCTCCTAAGAACCACAGTTCTTCATCAAGTTTAGGAGATTTTACATTGATATAGTACTGTTATCGAATATTCAGTCAGAATAGTTCAGTTTTGCCATTGTCCCAATAAGTTTCTTTAGAGTATTTGTTTTTTAAATTGGCTTGGGAGCCATTCAGGATATTCATTCAAACTAGTTATTATGCTTCTTGGTGTCCTTTAATCTGGATGAGTTACTCAGTCTTTGTTTTTCATCACACTGACATTTTAAACGAGTACAAGCTAGTTATGTTTTACAATGTCCTTCAATTTGGGTTTGTCTGATGTTTTCACGTTTAGACTTGGTTTTACTTTTTTGATAATACAGTGTGAAGCTGTGTCTGACTGCATCACATCAGGAGGTACATGATATTCATTGTTCCTGTTAGGATAATGATGGCCTGTTAGGTTATTAAGGTGTCAACTCCCAAGTTTATCCATTATAATGTTATCCTTCCTCTTTGAGATGCTTTAAAAATTTTTTAAAGATAATTTTAATTTTACTAATTTTTTAGATTTTACAGTATCAGCAAATGGTTATTGGAAAGCCTTTCCGCCCTGCCCCCCCTCTCCCCCCCCTGTTGACAGCCCCTCTGTTCAAGCTGGCCCCTCTCCTTGTTTTTTGATCTATGTTGAGTCCTTTTTCTGTGGCAAAGTCCTTTTCTTGGGTGAGGGACTGTGATCCTAGAATATAACAAGTTGTGTTGGTAGATGTTCAGTCTTATCTCTGCACTGGGTAGCAGTTCATTCTCATTTGGAGTCTATTAGTGTTTTCTCCTTGATGGTCTTCAATCAGTTAATTATAGAAGATACTCGTTGTGAAAGGCATCTGCTGAAAGCCTTTGCAGGTCATTTCCTCTCCTTCAGGTTGTAGCTTTGAGTGGGCCTGCAGCCCATCTCTGTGATCTTCCTCTCCCATGGAATGGGGAGGGGCACCTTGTTTTCTCGAGTTGCGTATCAGCCCTTAACTTTTGGCATATCCACTCATTGTGTGGCTTTAGGTGTGACTCTGTGACAGGTGTTGTCCATGATCATTTCTCCAGTCCATTATACGTTGTCTTTCTCACAGTTCCTTCTCTTGCATTCCACTCTTACTTGTGCACAGGATTTTGCTCTGGTCCCTCACCAATTCTGTCCATTCTATAGATTATTAGTTCTCTTATTCCTTCTGACGACTAATTGGGGTGAAAGTGAGAGAGGGACTGCCTTTATAGTCCCTTCCTGCCCCGACCCCCCCCCCCATGTCTGTATATGATGGCCACTCCCTGCCCACCACACAAAGCAGAGATAATGTGCTGAGCATGTGAAGGCTGAGATCGCCCGTCAAAGCGGCAGGGTGGCTGGCAGGTCTGGATCCCTAACTGGTCCCAGCTGCAGACACCTCCAGGTCCCTCCCATCCCAGAGCCCCACCTGGTGGGGGCAATTTGAGATGCTTTGAAACGGAATATTCTTTCGATTGGCCACTTGAGTTTCCTTTAAATTGGCATCTATGTCTTTTTTGTCTTATCTCCAGCCTTAAGTTTTTGTTTTAAAATACTTTTTAACATATAGAACACTTTCAAAAATAGTACAAATATTAGATTCGTATCTGTAACATTTTGCTGCCTTTGCTTAATTATTTCCCTCTTCCATGTATGTGTTTCTGTGTGTGTTTGTCCCTGTGTAGTTATGTGTACTTGGGTATAGGTTGCCTATACATTGGTCATTTACAGTTTAATATTTTAGTGTGTATTTCTTATGAACAAGTGTATTTTTCGTGTAACTTGTAGTGCCGGAAATCAAATTTGGGAAACTTGAACAGTATTCAAATACTTAAATTTATAGTTAATTTTGTTATTTGTCCCAATTATGTCTTTCATGACAAATTTTCTCCAGTATCACAGATCTTGTTCAATACCATATTTTATTTCTTTAATCATCTTTAATTTGGAGTAATTGTTCAGCTTTTCTGACATGACACTGACATTTTTGAAGAATACAAACCAGTTTACTAGAAAGTCCCTCAGCTTGGGTTGTTTGTGTCCTGGTTGTGTAATTTGTCTGGACTCTACATAAATGGTGATGTTTCTCACAGGATGTACTGTCTGGAGTACATGAATTCCCTTATTAGTGATTTTTCAATCATTCAGTTTAACATGTCCTTTTTCTTTACTGTTTAGTTTGTGTAGTTGAATGATTTGTGGGGACTTTGAAAGTATTTGAGTAAAGTTTTCTATCATATTTTCACCCCTGTATTTAGTACCCACTCATTTTCTTCAGTACTTACTTGTCTGGCATAAGATGTTTGAAGCTCATCTTGTGCTTACCCTGTCCTAGCTTGGCATAATCTCTGGCACACAGTAGATACTTAATACATTTTAATGATGACTTTCTCATTATTCTTAAGCAGTTACTGTTTTTTAGAAGAGTGATGGGCAGTGGAAGAGAGTAGCTATTTAGGAAATGACCTTCTACTGTTGGTGTTCATCTTCACTAATATGCTTCAATAAGCCAATACCTTTATGTTCTCTATAACTTGAGGACATGTGTGTTCATGAATTATAGGTTCATTATAATGTTTGGAATTTTATTCCTTGCATTATTTCCCAAGTTATATGTGCCATTCTAATTATTTTGATGAATGCTAAATCAGAGGAATCTATGTTTATTGCATCACTATTTACAATAGTTAAATTAGGAAAACAGTTTTTAAGGTGTGAATAAAGAAGATGTATGTATACATAATGTATATGAAATTACACTAACCTACTAAAATCTTACCATTAACAACATGGACGGAATTGAAAGGGATTATGCTAAGCAAAATGAATTGGAAGGAAAAAGATAAGGTTGGGCATGGTATTGAATACCTAGGAAGCTGCTGCGGGGACCAGGGATGGGGACCAGGGATAGCAGTTCGAGTTCTGCTTGGGGCAACATAGCGACACCTAGTTCTTGAGCGCGAGACCTAGTCTCAAAAAAAATGGAGAAAGATAAATACTGATGATTTCACTCATAGAATATAACGAAACAAAACAATGGAATAGATAAAATTAGATCAAATAAACTAGAAGTACACCTGTAGAATTGAGGGTACTAGAGGAAGGAGAGCGGGGAAAATAAGGAGGAGATACCGTTAAATGGTGCTGGTAGTGGTGTGATAATACACAGAGGTGTGAGCCTATTCCCCTAGGTCATACATTGTTGTAAACGAGTGTTACCTCAAAAATAAGCTACAAAAAAATGATTCAGTAACATCTTTTTTTTGAGACTAGGTCTCGCTATTTTTGCCTGTGGAACCGAAAGGCTCTCGCCCGGGGTACCACGGACTCAAGCAATCCCCAGCCTCAGCTTCCCAAGTAGCAGGGATTACAGGCGCGCACCACCACATCCAGCTATTTTTTTTTGGAACTAGGTCTCACTACGGGCCCCAGGCAGGACTCGAACCGCGATCCCTAGCCCTGGCCGCTTCATAGGCTGAAGCTTGCAGACACGAGCCACTGTGCCCGGCCCGATTCAGTAACATCTTTATTAATATTTCTATTATGTGCCACAAGCAAGGTGGCCATAACTTTAGAAATAGTTTGATCACTTTTTAAAAAAGCCCGTAAATACACATTACTGTATTTTATTTTTAGATTTCTTTGTACATTTTAATGTTCATGTTTTATAAGTCTGCATAAAATGTCATTTTAAAATACAAAGGTTTCATTAAAAGAGAATAGTGGTCTTTCTTAAGCTAGATTTTTCTTTAAATTTTTTTGTGTGTGTGCGATCTGTTAGTTTTCAGTGGCAGCATGCTAATTTTTGTTTGCAGTCTGCCTGTTACAGTGCTTCTTAAACCTGACTGCTCACCAGAATCAATAGATTCCTAGTCCTTTACTCTCATTGAGGGGAATACTTGCATTTCTGTGTGACAGTATGTCCCTTTTGTCCCCCCTTTTCTTTATGGACTGTCTGTTTTTTTATTATTATTATTTTTTTTTTGAGACTAGGTCTTGCTGTTTTTGCCTGTGGAACTGCAGGCTCACATTGCCCATGGTACCACAGACTCAAGCAATCCCCATCCTCAGCTTCCCAAGTAGCTGGGATTACAGACGCAAGCCACCACACCCAGCTGTTTTTTTGGGACTGGGTCTTCATATGTGCCCCTGGGGGTACTAGAACCAGAAATCCTGGCCTTGGCCCTGCTGCTGCCTACAGGCATGCGTCACTATGAGTAGCTTGTCTTTGTTTTTTTAAATAAGAATATTCAGTAAAAACCAAAACCAAAAAATTCCAGAATATTCAAATGCATATCAAACACATTTAAAGAAAAGAGAATGCTTGTACTTAAATGTTCTGTGAAAGGTATTTTAAAAGACCCCTTTTTTTCCTGCAAGCATTGAAGGATGACTTGAAAAAAATCTAGCTTTTAAAACTGGGTATATTAAATAAGACTAAAGGTAGAGATAACTTTTCTGCATGGTTCACTTTTCATGGACCACTTTTCTGCAGTGGTTGTTATCAAAGACAGTGCTATATACTAACAGGAATTAATAGAGTACAAAGCAAACCAGTTTGAAATGAATTATAGGTAGTATTTTCTACTTAAAACTACGTATTTCAAAATGAAATCAGGTTTTTGAGTGACAGTTCTAGCAACTAATTAACATCTAGAAAGAAAGAGCTTTTTTTTATAAAATATGCCATGGAACTTTTTTTTTTTTTGGAGACTAGGTCTTACTATTTTTTCCTGTGGAACTGTAGGCTCACATTGCTTGTACCACGGACTCAAGCAATCCCCAGCCTCAGCTTCCCAGGTAGCTGGGATTACAGGCACATGCCACCATGCCCAGCTATTTTTTGGGGGAGGACTAGGTCTCGTTGTGTCCCGGGTGGGACTTGAACCGCGATCCCCAGACCCTGCCATGTCTCCATACGCTGTCGCTTACAGGCATGCGCCTCTGTGCCCAGCAGGAACTATTGTTAAAACTTAAAATACCTGTTTCACTAGATTTAAAACTCCTTTAAAGTACTTTCCAAAGAGTGCTTTAAGTTTTATTACATACATAGTGAATAAGTTGGGAAGTGAAAGTAACATGGTGTAAAGTAAGATAACTTCATGGAAGACTCAGGAGGAGACACATACTTCTGTTCTTTGGATTAAAGGAAACAGGCTTCATGTAGAACAGTGTAACTGTGGCTCACTGTATTCTTTCTGCACTTAAGACAATGGTCACGTCATTGCAACCAGTTTTAAAATAGTGCCTTTATATACTAACATTTTTCTTTCCTCTTACAGCTGGGAATGGAGGAAGAAGATGTGATCGAAGTTTATCAGGAACAAACAGGGGGTCATTCAAAGGTTTAGATTGTTTTTATTTTTTTTTCTTTTCCCTTAATCCTTTTTTATTTTTAAAAATAGTTCTTTTGTAATGTGGTGTTCAAACAGAATTGAAAACTGGCACCCCATCTCTTCCAAAACACCGTAATTTGAATTTTAGTGCCCATTATTCATTATTGTTTGTTTTCCTTGTGCTGATTTTTGGTGATCACACCTCAGCCCCCTTCATATTGCCCTCTCCTTTAAAAAGTTACACGTGTGTACAGAGAGGCCACCTTCTCCAGGACTGTTCATTTTCAGGCTTGTGATAAGATTGACTGAACGAGTGTTCATAATGACTCTCCAATTAGCCCTGAAGTTCTAGCAGGTGATTGCTTCACTCTTGGACTATGACTTTCAGTGGGAGATGGAAGTTTTTCAGAGAACTGAACTGTGGAAAAATGACCTTTCTTTAACTTGAAGCTACTTTAAAGTCTGAGGGTCCTGGATCAAAAGAAGAGAAATATCAGGTTGGAGATAAAACAGATGTGGTGAGAATAATGACTAACTTTAAAGCTGGCTTCACTGAAGAGAAAGCATTTTAAAATTAAGGAACAATCTTGTCAGAAGATCCCAGAAAAATTTTCATTAGCAGTTAAAGTTATTCATGCAGAAGTGTATGCAGCAGAACACTGCTCTTTTTGATTTTATTTGTACTCTTTGGCCTGGGATATGGGTTTTAAATGGACATTGTACCAGCTTCATTAAAATAAACAAAATATTTGTAAAAACCTTACTAATGTTCACTTTATTTTTAATTGTATAGAAAGAAAATGTCTAAGCATAAGGCTTTTATGCATAAATGCTGGAAATTTTTGTTTGTACATGATACAGATAAATTTTTTTCTTCAGTTCTGTACAGAGATGATACTTTTTGACTTTGACTTTGAATTTGAAGCACTGAAAGTTACTGAAGTGCCTTCTGAATCAAGGATTTCATTAAGGCTGCAATACTTTCTTAAATACTCAGTGTTCTGTTTTTTCAAACAACTTGCCATTCTTGTATGGTGTATATAAATGACAGTTACCCAATCGTGTTGAATAAATGGGCACGCCAAAACACATAATTGATTTATATTGGTAATTTTAGTTTTCCCTTTAATAATTTACAAAATATTTTCTGCTTAAACTGGGGTGTATTTTGTTTATATTTTCCTTTTATTTCTTCAAAAATATTTAACTTTATATAAAATTAAAATGCCAAATAAGTTTTTATTAGTGTTTAACTTTTTTTTAACACTTTAATTGATCATAGAATTTGCTATATCATGCATACTCAATCCAATTTCATGTTATCACAAATAGAGTATCATCTGATGAAGAAGAGCAGATAAATCTCTAAATCATTTTATAAACTGTTATAGTTCAAATATATGCTATTCAAGTCATCTGTTTAAAAGTAACTGACTTGCCTTGTGAATTTCTATGTCTAACCCTAATTGCAAAATTATTTGTATAGTACAGTTACAGGTAAATTAATACTTTTAGGCTACTGTTAGCTTTATTATTGTAACTAGGAAGTAGCCCCATGTCTAGGATATCTTCATTGTGTTTCATATTTCTGTCAGGACTGAGTAACAAATCCGATAGCGTTATCTGCATACGTAAATATGTAGTTTGATATCTTCATTTTGTTTGTCTCTGTTTTGGAGGCACTCAGCATTTGGGTGGAGCTTAGTTACTGGGGTAAGAATTTTCTGTTTGCATTTCTGAATGCATTTAACTATGCTACAAATGCATTTCTTTTTTATTTTATAGACTAGGTCTCATTATGTTGCCCAGGGGTTGTCCTGAACCCGCGAACTCAAGTGATCCCTAGCCTCAGTCTCCCATGACTGGGATTACAGGCGCGTGCCACCACACCTGGCTGTTTTCTTTGAGACTAGGTCTCGCTATGTTGCCTGGGGTAGTCGAACCCACGGAGTCAAGCGATTCCTAGCCTCAGCCTCCCAAGACTGGGATTACAGGTGCATGCCACCACACCTGGCTATAAATGCATTTACCTATGCTATGGCTATCTTTACAACTGTGTATCTGGTGGAGTGCTAATAAAATAGACATTTCACAGCAGCAGTTTAATAGAATATCAGATTTGGAAAGGATCTGGAATAACAGTAAAGCCTCTCTACCTGTTGCTTGAATGAACATCCTAAATTTGTAGAAGAAGGGAGGAGATAAAGTCAGTAATGGTAATTTCCCCAACAAAGATGTTTTTCTTGAGTGCTCTGTTCTGGTTGAATTACTTGGGATACTCCTTTCGCATCTGATTAAACATTACTCAATGAATGAATCATTGTGCAAGTAGGGTTGGTACAAGCTTGAGAAAACATTTACATTCACTGTCTTAATGTTTTGACCTTTTTATTTCTATGTTACATAAAGCAAAGAATAAGCCAAAAATCTAGTACGAGCAAATCACCAGTAATAGCAATATAAAATAAAAATTGAGCTTGACTTCTGGATTGTAGGGGTGGGGTACATTTCCTGTAGAACATGTATCAGCCTACCTTAAATGTGCTCAGAATACTTTTATTAGTTGGGCAGAGTATCTAGGATAAAATATTTTATGATAAAGTATTGGTTATCTCACACAATAAAAGCTTAGAAGCATTAATGGGAAATTTGAGGGAATCTGCAAATATTTCTCATATTTGCAGCTGGTATACAGGGAGGCAGAGAGTAGGGCTAAAGGAAGTTTGTGGGAAAATACTGGTGGCCTTTATTTCCTTTTATGAATCTTGTCTGTGGAAGTGTTCTCATCTCCTGTAGTGATTGTTCTGTGCTAGCTACTAAGGATTAAAAGACACATCTCTTTTATCTGATCAAGACTGACTTGATAGTGACCAAAACTGGGACAGTTTTTTGGTTCTTAAATTCACAGGGGCAAAACCTCAAGTTTTATTACTTTTCAGAGTTCTTAGAATAGCACTGTCTAATAGAATTTTCTGATGACAAAAATATTCTGTTGCCTTGTGTGGTAGCTAGCAGCCTACATAAAGCTACTGAGCACTTGTGTGGCTATGTGATTGGAGAATTGAATGTTTTACTTAAATAGCTACATGTGGTTGCTTATTGGACAGTACAGCTCTAAAACCTCAGTGTTGAGGATGTGAGAATACTTTCACAAAACAGCCCTTTTTGCTCAAACATTTAAATAGACAATCAGATTTAGATGTCTAGGAAGAAATGGATGCCATTTTGCTTTATACAGATAAAATTGTTTCAGTATAAGCATTAGCTTCTCTTAGCTAGTTCAGAATTATTTCTTCTACAGGATTTTCATGTACCTGCAGTTCTTCTTCTTTTTTTTTTTTTTTTTTGAGACTAGGTCTTGCTATGTTGCCCGGGGTACCGCGGACTCAAGTGACCCCCAGCCTCAGCCTCCCAAGGAGCTGGGATTACAGGCGCCCGCCACCACACCCGGTTGCTTTTTTGAGACCAGGTCTTGCTATGTTGCCCAGGGTAGTCTTGATCCTGCTAACTCAAGCGATCCCAGGCCTCTTGCTTCCCAGCACTTGGACAACAGGCGCATGCCACCATGCCTGACTTTACCTGCAATTCTTTAAGGCATTGATTGAAATGAAATACTTTGACTATCCTAAGACCATATATAATGTCATAGTAGCTGCAGTTAAACTGGAATTGACTGAATTTTAATCCGTTTCAGGCACCAGCATGTCTAATGTATGTGGTTTTAGAGGACATAAAGAATTCAGGTGGGTTGCTTATGTGGGCTGCATAAAATACATAATGGTGGGAAAGGATGATGGGAATGGAGCTCCCAGTGAAGTTAGCTGTGAATTGGGGTGTATCATATAAAATGAAATTGGGCTTGGTATGCAACTTAGGAGAAAGTTTCTCTTTTTTAGCCACCACCTCACAACTTAACTTTTTAGTTACCTTCTGTCCTTAAGGTCGGGGAATTTGCAGTAACTGAAAATAAGAGTACACCCATGGTCTGGAAATACTATGTGTCCACCGCAGGCCGCTGGCTTCCTTACGGAGTTCTTCCTGGAAATGAAGACGATTCTTCAAAGCAGATTTTTGCCTATGGAGACACCACCACCCCGCAATACCTGATTAAGCATTCCAGAAATTGTTCTTATAAACTAGTAGATCATTAGACAGACTTGGGACTGATCTTGCATTTCTGTATGGAGACTATACTCTGTTTACTTAATAACTTGATAAAAAGTTTAGAGCCTATGAATCTCAGAAGTATAACTTATCTTAAATTGGAGTTGCTGGAGAAACAACTACTTTGTTTTATTTTTTTTTGAGATTAGGTCTCACTACTTTTGCATGTGGAACTACAGGCTCATGTTGCCTGTGGTACCGCAGATTCAAGCAATCCCCAGCCTCAGGTAGCTGGGATTACAGGCATGTGCCACCATGCCCAGCTGTTTTTTTGGAACTACGTTTCACTATGTTGTCCTGGATGGGACTCAAACTGTGATTCCCAGTCCTGGCTGCGCTCGATAGGCTGTCACTTAAAGGCATGCGCCACCGTGCCTGGCTATTATCAGTTTTATTTTCATGGAAAATTTGAACTCTTGCTATTGGTCTTAATACTTTATAACCCACCCTTACTGCTGTGATAAATGCAATGTATAATTTTGAAATTGAACTAGGACTTTGTGTAAAGATTTGTAATTCACATGGCAGCTGAGGAAAATCCAGAAGAGGAACAAAACTACAGGTTAGTTGGGAAACCTTGACATGTTATAGCAGCATATTCTTTCTGGTCCCCTAGAAAGTATTAGATTCAACTTCAGTTCTGAAAAATACATTTTTAGGGGTAAATTGTTTACAGTTTAGATCGAAATCACATAATTTTCTATGATTTGCTTTTTTTTTTTTGAGACTAGGTCTCACTGTTTTTGCCCGTGGAACCGCAGGCTCTCGTTGCCCGGGGTACCATGGACTCAAGCAATCCCCAGCCTCAGCTTCCCAGGTAGCTGGGATTACAGGTGCGCGCCACCACACCCAGCTATTTTTTTGGAACTAGGTCTCGCTACGGGCCCCAGGCGGGACTCAAACCTCGATCCCTAGCCGCTTCATAGGCTGAAGCTTACAAGCACGAGCCACCGTGCCCGGCCCTCCCCTCTAGATCTTGTCTTAGTCTACTTCTGTGGCCTATCTGGAAGCATTCTCTATCTTGTTCACTTGTGAACTGCATTTGGCTACTTATGTGAACAATCCAGCCATACTGACTGACTTTTATTTCAACATTCATTCCTTGCACTTAGCTGCTAGAATATTTCCCTCCCAGGTGCTTAGGGGACTAACTCCTTGTCATTCAGGATTCACCTTAAATACCACTTGTGAGAAGTCTTGCCCTGGTTAGCCAGTCTAAACTAAGGCTTCTGTAATAATACTTTAACATTAAAATTTTTTTCCTCTTGTCAGGTTTTTTTTTTTTTTTTTTGGAGACTAGGTCTTGCTACTGTTGCCTGTGGAACCGCAGGCTCTTGTTGCCCGGGGTACCACAGACTCAAGCAATCCCCAGCCTCAGCTTCCCAGATGGCTGGGATTACAGGCGCGCGCCACCACGCCCAGCTCTTTTTTTGGAACTAGGTCTCGCTACAGGCCCTAGGCAGGACTCGAACTGCGATCCCTAGCCCCGGCCGCTTTATAGGCTGAAGCTTACAGGCATGAGCCACTGTGCCTGGCCTTAATGTCAGTTTTTTAAAAGCTGTTTTTGTTTAGAATCTCTTCCTTCCACCCCCATGTAAATGTTATGGTGGAATAGACATTTGTCTTGCTTACTTCTGAATTCCCAGTGTCTAGAATGGTGTTTGGCATGTAATAGGTACCAATAAAATACTGTGAGGAAGGCAGTGGTTCAGTATCTGGGTCTTAGGTCTGGTTCTGGCACTGCTTGTAACTCACTGTTCAGTCCTCATTTAGACTCCCCTTTAGGAACTCCCTTCTCTCATCTTTACATCCTAGGACTGAGACAGACTCTCTAAAAACCCCCTTTCAACTTCAGTACAGATTCTCTAAGCCCTGAAGAAATTCTTTAATATTTGCAGCCAGAGCATTTATTTTCCTTCCAAACTGCTTATGTAGTGTAGAAAAACTTTAATGTCCAAAGGCAGCACAAAGCTAGTACTAGTACTGTCACCAGATGATCAAACCCCTGAACAATTCTGCTATGGCAACTGTTGCCCAAATAGATATCCAGTACCTGGCTTGTTCCTGGGCTTGTTTCATGGCTTCCTCTAGAGCTAGCCTCGTGGCTTCCTCTTCCTTTTGCCTTCTTTCCTCTGCTTCCAGCCGAGCCTTCTCTTCTGCCTCCTGTTTGCTCCGTTGGTACGCCAGCCGTTCTTCTTCAGCCATTTCCATCAAGCGTTTTTGTTCCTCTGCTATCTGCATTTCCAGTTCCTTCTGTCTTTGCTTTTCTTCCTCTGTAGAACAGAAAGGGAGATTCAGCAGGTGTCTCATTATTGGAGAAATTTTCTGACCAACTCAAGTTTGTGATTCCCAAAGACTTCCCAGAAAAATCCTGCAGCTTACCTGTCAGGCTTCTGGATCTTCTGGCTAGTACCTTGGAGAAAAGTTACTAATTTGAGTCCTTGAGCAAGTACCTGCTACCTGCAGTACCCCATGCAATTAATACAAAACCTTTGAAGAGTTTTCCAGAGTCTGGTGTGCTCTTGGTATGGTTTGGAGGTAACTGAAGAGGGGTGTCAGAGGCAGGGTTTGAAGAAATTTAGCTGGACTGACCTTTCTGAAACCTGTAATTTCCTGAGGTTCCTGCCTCAAAAATAAGATGGTAGAGATTCCACACATAAGCACCCGAAAGACTTTGCTGCAGCTATCCTGATAACTTGTTTCTATCTGCTAGGGGAGGAAGGAAGGAAACAGGACTGTGCTTTCAGTTTAAGCAGCTGCCGAGCAATGCTGAAAAGGGGGAGGCTCCCAGTTCAGGAGACTACTGAATTGGGAGTGGGACCTAAAATCACTTTCCACAAGTGATTTTATTTTGATCTCAGCTCACTATAGTCAAGCGTGTCAGTCACCTTGTGAAAAGCACTTAGAGTGCTTCATACAGTCAAGTCAAGGACAGGATCTGGAGCCGGGCACTGTGACGTGTGCCTGTAAGTGACAGCTTGTGGAGTTGCGGGTCGTGGTGGTACATGCCTGTAATCCTAGCTACCTGGGAAGCTGAGGCTGGGGATCGCTTGAGTCTGTGGTACCACGGGCATTGTCAGCCTGCGGTTCTATGGGGAAAAACAGCGAGACCTAGTCTCAAAAAAAAAAAAGTCAAAGACAGGAATAACTGGGGCAGTCAAATGAATACCCACAATGGGATTAAAAATATTTCATCCTCAGATAGACTGAAGATTCAGAGAGCTCAGAATCTCCCTTACCAGCCCGCTTGGCTTCTTCCTGCTGCCTTTTTTTCTGCAGTTCTTGTAGTTTTCTCCGGAATTCCTCCTGTTGCTGCCGGGCTCTCTCCTGGGCCACTTGTAACTGGAGCCTCTGCCTTCTCTCCTCCTCTTCCTTGCGCTGCCGTTCTTCCTCAAGCCTCTGTTTTTTCAGGCTGAGAAAACACACAGTGAAACCCTGGGCATCGTTGGGAGACAAGCCAGCAGGCAGTGCCTCATGGGGGTTTTGCAACCCACAAGCCACAGGGACAGTTCCATTCAAAGGAGACAAGTTTTGAAGGAATGCCCCACTGAAGAGCAGAGACAAGAGCATGGCCTGGAACTTGAAGCCTAGAAGTTTCATACAGCTCTGAGCTTGGATAGATCCTAGAGCTTCATTTTCCAGCCTCACAAAATGGATTTTGAAACTCCCATCTACAGGACTGTTGTGAAGACTAAAGGAGTCGACCTATAAAGGGTAATGCAGATGTGACAAGAACTAAATCTCAGTCTTCCCATGGAGATTCCATTACCATCTATCTCATGTAACCTCCCCCAACAAACATTGCCTTTTATCTTGGGTTTGAGCAGTTCCTAGGATAACTAAAGAGAGAGAGAAATGAGACTTGCCATTTAATTCAGGACATGAACCTCAGATCCAAACTTTCCCCTTGGATCTGACTTTTCCTTCTGCTTCCTAACATGGCTGTGTCCTTTGTGCCTGCACCACCCACCGGATCTCTTCTCTGCGTCTCTGCTGCTCCAGCTCCAGTTCCTCCTTTATCTTTTCAGCCCTTTCCAGCTGCTCCTGCTGAAGTCGCCTCTGCTCTTCCTCCTCCCTTCTCTTCCTCTCTACCTCCAACCGTCTCATCTCAGCCCTCTCTCTTCGTAGCTTGTCCTGCTGCTCCCTCTTGGTGAGGAGGGCCTAAAGCAGAAGAGTACAGGGGACAGAATAATCATCAGTGAGCATGTCTCAGAAGGAGCCCTTTTTTTCTCCCCAGACTGTTGTCTTCAATCAGAGATGGACATGGTTTCCTTTCTGCCTGGTCTGACAACTCTGCCCCAGGCCCAGTTTGGGTTCTGGATTTAGTCTCTTATTTACATAAGATGTGGGAATCACAGTTTAATTTCTGTACTATTGTCTTTCTCTTGGGGCTGTTACCAGGATTAGTTGATAAATGTAAATCAATCATAATTGTGATCTGGAGTTTCAATCCTAGCTACACTTTCAAATTACAAGGAGCTTTTAATATTACTGGAGGCTGGTGCCTAACCAGACAAATGAAAAGAGAATAAATATCTCTGAAGTTTTAAAAGTCGTGGGTGATTTTTTTTTTTAACATTAATTTATATATGTTTCAGTTAGGTGATTCTAATATGAAGCTAGGGTTGGGAACCATGGATTTTACATAAAGGCTATTTTATTAGAGATAGTTTTAGGTGTAGATGTATTGGACTCACATTTATTCTATACAAAACTTATTCCATGAAAATACTTCGTTCATGTAAAGGGTATCATAGTTTTTTTTTCCCCTGGTGCCCCTCCTTGGTCAGAAATATGCCTGTGAGGGGTGACTTGAAAGATAACACCTGATGTGTAGCCAGTGTGGTGTGAAATTTCTTTCTTTTTCTTGGCATTTACAGAGGCAACATAGTACTTATGGATTGACAAATCTAAAAAATTCTGATAACCTAGTGG
Organism: Uropsilus gracilis; assembly: GCA_004024945.1. Lineage (NCBI taxonomy): Eukaryota > Metazoa > Chordata > Mammalia > Eulipotyphla > Talpidae > Uropsilus > Uropsilus gracilis. The sequence goes on from PVHY01009908.1 coordinate 32,350, forward strand.
TCGCAGAAAAGTTTTGCGCACAGGTGAAATTGTAGAGCAGAAGTCCATAGTCTGTACAGGTAGGAAATGGAGAATTATAAAGGAGAATTATAAAATCTTTCTGAAATTCTTTTTTGGAAGACTATAGGTTATAAAATATATACTTTAGAATAGTGAAAAGAGTTGTGGTTTTGGAGTCAAAAGCCTAGATTTAAGTCTTGGCTCCACCACTTGATGGTTGTATAACTTCTAACAACAGATACTTAATTCCTGCAAGCTTCAATTTCTAGGTTTAAAATGGGAGTAATCACCCTTGGCTCACAATTGTGGGTGTAAATGAGATTCAGCAGGGTCACATATAACTTCGGTGATTCTAAACAACACAGGCTTAGCAATGGGTGTGCTTACAATGTTTAGAAATACTTTTTGTTTTTAACAAGAGAGGAAAAAGTGGAAGAAATGGCACTCTATTCCAGTGAGATAACTAGTGATTGTGGAAAAAGTAGTGAACTACTCCAACAGCAGAAGAAAAATTGGCTGTGTTGTGCCTTTTGAGAGATGTATCTGTATGGTGTTATATTTATTGCAGGAATTTTCAGATGTAATTTCCTTTACACTCAGATTTTCTCTTACATACTTAGCATTAGAATCATTCCCTGGAATACTATGATTGTTACATGTAGAAGCACAGATATTACTTGTGACACAGATTTGTGTATCTGAGTTGCCTGTGACCCAGAAAAATAATCAGGAAAGGCACCATTCCCTTGGCCTTTGGGAGGAAGCAATGCACGTGGTCCAGGCTAGACCAAGGATATATGCCTGGCTCTACATGGCCTGTACTTACCTTCCCTGTAATGATGAGGGTGCTGTGCCAATATCTGCTCCTAAAAGGGGTGACTACAATACCCTGGCTATTGGGGACCCCTACCGAATGCATCATTTCAGAGGGCTTTGCTACCTTGTGTCTTTGAATGGTCTGGCTTTTTAAAGGGATCAGAAGCTATCAAAGTAGAACAAACAAAATCATGATGTGGTAGAAACTTTGCAGTAACTGTCACTCAATCCAGGCCAGTTGCACCGATTGAAGACAAGTTCTTCTGGCCAAGATGAGAGCATAGACCCTACCTTGGAAGGGTCCTCATGACTTTTTTCTTCCTCAGATGCTATGTTTCCAGGAATAGTTACTGTCTGGGTGGGTGATCTTCCATCTATAGATACTTGACTCTCTTGAATATCATCTTTGAGAGAAAGATCAGTATTCTCTACAGTAGAATCTGAGAGAAAGAACTCTCTCTCTGAGGTGTCGTCCACTTCCTTGGTGCTGATGACCTCAGCACCTGCTGCTCTCTCTACAGCTCTTCCTTTCTGTGTCCTTTCCCTTTTGGCTCTTGTTTTCTTTTCTTTGTGAATTAGCTCTGATTTTTTCCCAGCCATTGATTCCTTTGATTTTCCTGGAAGAGGACAATTGGACACAATATAGTTAATTAAGTATGATCTCTTAAACTTCAGTGTGCAATGGAATCACTTGGGGAGCAGGCCCCTGAGCTCCACTCTCAGAGTCTGATTCTGTGGGAAGATGCACTTTAATCACCATGCCAAGAGTTGAGATGGCTGTAGCCCACCCTTTGAGAAACTCCCCGTTCCTGCTTGGATCAAGCATAATTCAGCAGTTGTGCTACCTCACAAGATCTGTTTCATTTTGACCCCTGGCAGGGGGTAAAGACACAACTAGAAAGTTAGGTCTGGAGTCTGGCTGGTACCTTACATGCTCTAAGGACTCTTCCTCAGTTCACCTCTGGAGGCCTCAAGTATTTCCTTTTCCCACTCCTGCTAATGCTCCCCAAGTCATGGATTATAGATATGTAAATTCATCAAGACTTTAAAAAAGCAAAGCTCGAAAAAAAGATCTAGTCACAGACACTACCCAGTGTCATACCTTTCATCAGTCTACGATTTGCTTGAAGGGTCTCCTGAATCATGTGGCCAGGCAAGGGTGTAGATTTTAAGCTCAAGAGAATTGTCAGGAGCACAGGTATCTGAATTCTTCGTAAAGTGCAATAAAGTGAACCAAGAAGGAAGATGGTAGCTGGGGGTAACCATTTAGAGCTTGTGGCATTTTTGCCCTTCTAAATGCTCTCGCTGCCTAGTTCTCAGATTATGATGTAGTTATTAGGTCACAGAAGTAGTGGTGCTAGTATGCATTCACAGTCAAATGGCACCAACTTTACTGTTTGACCTGTTTGTCCTGTGCAAGTCACCTAACCCCTTTCAGCCTCAGTGTCTATGTGATATAACTCTGGCACTTACTTATGGAGGTCTTATGAGGGTTTCAGACTTGGGTAGCAGTAAATAAATGCTATTATTGTTTCCTCATGTTGATCACAGATTTCTTCTTCTTTTCTTTTTTTTTTTAAACTAGATCTCGCTATTTTTTGCCTGTGGAACCGCAGGCTCTCGTTGCCCGGGGTAGCACAGACTCAAGCAGTCCCCAGCCTCAGCTTCTTAGGTAGCTGGGATGAGAGGCGTGCGCCACCGTGCCCAGCTATTTTTTTGGAACTAGGTCTCGCTATGGGTCCCAGACGGGACTCGAACCACGATCCCTAGCCTCAGCCGCTTCATAGGCTGAAGCTTACAGGCACAAGCCACTGTGCCTGGCTGATCGCAGAAACCCTTTAGCCATTTCTAGGTTTCTTCTATCCCTGTCTCCTAAGAGATGAACATGAAGGCTGCATGCACACTGTCTTGCCTGTGCTAGTCAAGGAGAATCAAAACAGAGTTTGTCCAGTAAAATTCATGCTGGTTCTCTGTGACATCTCCTGGCCCCAACAGGTATCTTCCCTGGGTGGTTCTTTGTGGCACACTCCCTTACCCACAGTAGCCTCTGCTTCCTTGCGGACCTTTCCTTTACTTTCCCCTTCGGATGCCTTGGACTTGTCTGTTTTTGTTCTTTTCTTTTTCTTGGTTTTGTCAATATAATCCATCTCCTAAAGGTGGAAAAATAAGGAAAGGACCATGATACACGTAGGAAACAAAATGCAAAATGCTGTCAAAGGAAGATTATGTTGAACAAGGTGACAGAATGGTTTACAATGGAATTAGTGTGAGTTCCAGATGATGCAGAAGAGTCTTACAGAGCGCAGGAAGACAAAAAACTCACCACTTTTGATTTAAAACAACTAGGAATAATTTCATAGGAAAAGAATACACTTTATGATCTGTCTCCTTTTTTTGAAGCTAAATCATGGTCGACAGGAAGGGATCAAAGTAAAGCCGTTTTCACCTTTGATAGATGGCTGTTGCCACCATCAATGGTTACCTAGTTTAAATGAAACCCAGCTTTATTCACTGCTGCATCATTTGCTGGCTTTCTGGAAAAATCACCACAGCTGTGTCTATCTTTTCCCATGAGCTGGAATTACACGGTCCTTCCTCCTATGTGAGGATGGGGGGGAGGGTGAGAGGTTACAGTGGGACTACAGCGACCCTCTCAGAACTGGTGATACTGTGATGTATTAACAAAGATTTGGTTTTTGCCCTGACTCCTGGCACAGAACTCCTAAATCCCTGTTTTTTTCTGGAGCCTGAAGATGAAAGGAGTGTCTCTGTTATTCCTAACAAGGCCTTTCTACTAGCCTGAGATATGTTAATGAGGTGATTTTGAAAAGCCCCTGGAGAAGGTGGGGCTGGTTGCCAGGGAAGCAACAATGTAATTAGAGGTTTGGGACTTTCAGCCCCACACCCCCAATCTCAGAGGAGAGAAGAAGGGCTGGAGGGTGAATTAATGACGATCCTATTGATGATTTAACTAATCACACCTGATCTTCATGGACGTCCTAGCCAAGTAGTTCAGAGAGCTGCTGAGTTGCTGAACACTGTCATGCTGGGAGAATGGCACACTCTGAGCTCCTCAGGGACAGAAACTCCTGTGCTTGACTGTGACCCAGTTCAGAGTCGCTGTATCTCTTTCTCTGACTGTTCACTTGTATCCTTTAACATCATTTATAATAAATCAGTGTTTACTGACAAATTACTGAACCCAAGGAGTGGATTGTGGGAATCCCCCTTATAGTGTGTGTGGGGAACACCTAGAACTTTGGACTGATGTGTGGAGTGGGGGCAACCTGTGTGGTCTGTGTAACTCTGGGTAGGTATTGTCAAATTGAATAGTCAGGACACCCAGCTGGTGTGTCTGGAGTGGTTGACGCGGGTAAAACTGAAAGCTGGCACTCAGGGAACAAAGCCATCCCAGCTGTCAAGAAGCAGGTTTATTAGTACCAGTACTGACTCAGCGGATTCATATCCCAAGGCTGAGTGCCCTAGGAAGTTAATGGTTAATGTACACTTCACATGTACTGGTGTTCCGGTGGGTAGTACAAAGCCCGAAGTGATGAAGACAGAATGAGGAAGACTGGAGGAGAAACTGGGCTGCATACCAGTAAACCTACTAAGTCATGAGTTGTTTACTTAGATCCTTAGGCTACATTTCTTAGGTCACTGTGCTTCAGCCTATTTCAGGTGATCAGGCTTTTCAATACCTCCACATATTTGGTATCAGAAGTGGTGTGAATGTAGGAAAATTGGTTTTCTTTTAACACGTTGGTAGGAATTAGGGATGGGTGCCTGATCCTTCGGAAGACACTGCCCAAGGCTGGAGTCCAGGGCAAGGTGGTGGATCATAGCCAGATTTCTGCCCCACTTGTCCTTTTTCTTAGGTGTTCCTATATACCTACACACATCTGTATGTTGCCCCTGACAGAGCACAGCTGAGGCTTTCCGACCAAGTTCCTAGGTACTCATACTCACATGACCAGTACTGGCTGCAGTATTCTGGTTGGACAATCTTGGCTCAGTCTTCCCTTCTCTCCTTCTTGGAAGAGAAGATGTATCTGTTGGACTCATTCTCTCTGACGACTCAGGTCCTTGTCCTGGGAGACCTCGTTCCCTTCACAAAGAACAACAGGAACAAAGTAGAGAGTGAGTTCTAGTGGGGAAAGGACAGTCAGAGTGGACGTACATCAATTAAGTTTCCAGACTCTGTGGTGGGCATTTTACACACGCGGGCAGCCCTCTTTTTCCATGTTTTACTACATAAGCTAGTCAGCCATATAATCCCTCTTTTTCTTAACAAATCCTTGAAGAAGAGAGACTAGAAAGATTGATCGTCACTTCTGGGGTTCCCTCTGAGTAAATCTTAAGGAGAAATATTTTGCCACTTTGGAGTCCATATTTAATGTTTTTAATTGTATGACATTAAATTATTTAACTGACATTTCTTCCGGCAAAGCCTTACTTGAAAAAAAAAGGTAACCTTTAGGAAAGATTGTTTTTGGAACATGCTACTATCCATCCATTCTGCTACGCTCCCTGAATTCTAGTCTTTTTTTTTTTTTTTTTTGAAACTAGGTCTCGCAATTTTTGCCCATGGAACCGCAGGCTCACGTTGCCCGGGGTACCACGGACTCAAGCAATCCCCAGCCTCAGCTTCCCAGGCAGCTGGGATTACAGGCTCGTGCCACCACGTCCAACTACTTTTTGGGAACTAGGTCTCGCTACGTTGCCCCGAGCGGGACTCTAACCGCCATCCCTGGTCTCTGCTGTGGCTTTCTAGGCTGCCTCTTATAGGCACGTGTCACCGTGCCAGGCCAGAATTCTAGTCTTGATCTAATTCAGTCACCAAAAGGCCATGTGCTGTGTGTGCTTGATCCCTTGTAGAACTGCTGTCACTATGAGCCATGAAGATGACTGACTTATGTTCTCGGGGTAAAAAGGTAACAAAGAAATAATCACATGTAATTAATAATCACAAGTAATAACAGTGGCCACAGCTGATGTGTGCCAGCTCTGGTTCTGGGAATTTCACTTTTTATTGAAAAAACAAATGTTATTGAAGTAACACTGTACCATAACATTATAAGTTTCAGGTGTTCATCATTGAAAATCAACATGTATATTACTACATTAAGCTCACTGCTAAAACAGGCATTTTAGATTTTAGCTAAATCAGTATTTACTGTGGCATGCTAGCACAGAACCTTTGTATGGAAACTTGAGAAATACTTGTTGAATGAGGTAAATGGAATTTCCTGTAAATATATGAGTCTTTAAATCATTCAGTGTCACTCTATAAGAACACATAGAGAAGAGGTATCCTTTAGAATCTAGTACTGGGAAAACCTTTATTTTCCCCCAAGGAACAGGTGTGTGGCAAATGAGAAACACAAACCTGATCATGTTGTTCCTTTTTTTCCCCTCTTTCACATTCAGAAATCTCTGTCATGTCTGAAAGTCTGAACTTATGTCACAGTGTCTTTATAATGTCCTTTGTACACATTCTTTCCTTCCTGATTGAATTTTTTTTGTTGGTTTTGAGTTTATCCTCTCTCTCTCTCTCTCTCTCTCTCTGTGTGTGTATGTGTGTGTGTAGTTGTAAATTTAAATCCATTCTGGAAAAAATGCTGTATATAAGTAAGAAAATGGAGTTTATATAGCTGCCTCGCTACCTGAGTGCCCTTCTCTCTTTATTCCGGGGTACACAGATTTTCTGATCTAGGAGGGAATCCAAATTCCACAAGGCAGATAAAGGCAGGTTCTCAAGTGCCTGAGATTCACGGGAGGCCACAGCTTCCAGGTGGAGGTGGAGGTGATCCCACCTGCTGCCACTGCCAAATGGGAGTCAAATGGTAATGGGTCTGTCTGGGTCTGATTATTGGCCAGACTACTGGTTCGTGAGTGCATAGTAAGAACCCAGTAAGACCTAACACTTCACACGGTTAGATTTCAGTCACATTGAAGTTATTTACTTAACCCAGAGCTGAGTGAATGCTGTGAAAAGATGACATCTGTGAAGTCATTTTAAAACATGAAGCCAGGGCCAGGCATGGTGGTGCATGCCTGTAGGTGGCAGCCTAGGAAGCCACGGCCGGGGCCAGGGATTGGGTTTTGAGTCCCACTGGGGGCACGTAGTGAGACCTAGTCCCCAAAAAATAGCAGGGCGTGGAGGCGCGCACCTGTAATCCCAGCTACCTGGGAAGCTGAGGCTGGGGATCGCTTGAGTCTGTGGTACCCTGGGAAACATGAGCTTGCAGTTCCACAGGCAAAAATAGCGAGACCTAGTCTCAAACAAAACAAAACAAAACATGCTGCCAATCATGCTTTACAGAGAATCTGCATTACCACTCAGATTTGATTTGAAATGAGCAAAATCAATTGATTTAAGAAAACCATCAAGCAAAAAATGGCTGAGAAGTCATCCAGATCACAAGAAAGGATGGACCTTTTGCCAGAGAATAGAACCAGGACCCAACAACGCATAGCCAATAGTTTAAGCTTGCTAACTCTCTTATTTTTTAAAAATTGAAGTAATATTGGCTTCTAACATCGTATAGGTTACTGGTGTGCAGTTTTCTAGCTCAATATCATGTTACCTTATGTTGGCCACCAGAATCCTAGTTCTCATTCAACTCTAACCACTTAAGTTTCCTCCATCTTCCTCGTAAAAAGTCTTGACTTTGTCCCTCCCAAGGGCACATTCTAAGTTTCTACCAGAATCTGTGTACCTCAAATTACAATTCTTTGATCTTAAAGGAATGTGCTTCATCTTTTTAAATGCCACCTGAGTTCTTAGGTTAACAATTTTAAGAGAGGAACCATGGTTGAGTGACAGACTGTTAGCTTTCTGGGCATGTCCATGAACCTCAGATCATGGACGAATGGAGAAAGCTGTTTCCACACTATTAAACTCCACTGTTCAACCACTCAGCCAAAAATAGGGTTTGTGTAAGAAATACATTACCCTATAATCTTCCCCAAGAATCTTTGTTTCCTCAACAACAGTTTAACTCTGTCAGAATCTTAATGCCTCTCAGAAAAAGTGAACTTAATTAAAAACAAAACGGAGATAAAAGCAGATAAGTCTGTTTTTACAACTTTGAACACTTACTCCTTTTGGATAGCTTCTGCCGTAGGGGGCTGCAAGTGCTCTGCCAGGGCGGCACTGAGAGGATCAAGGGTGATGGTCTTCGACTCTGGGTCTGTGAAGACAAGGAGCATCCTTCATCAGCATAGGACAGCAGGCAGTGGTCCCTTCCTGGGACTGTGTCTACCAGGTACTAGTCAACAGCTACGAACTGGAAAAATGAAGTATGTTGTACCTTGGATAGGAGCACAAGCTAGAGCTGGCACATAGCAAGTGACATAAAAATTACTAAGACCCTGCTTGAACAGAGGGGAGGTAAGCTGCTCCCCTCAGGGGGAAGCTGGGGCAACCCGGCTACCTCCATGTGGCCTGGGGCTCCACCCCTTCCTCCTCCAGTTCAGTTGGAGGGGGGCCACACTCCCTTCAGGTTCCATAGCCTGAAGGGGAAGCCGCAGGGAGGTGTGCTCTCTTGAACAGAGGGTGCAGTTGGGGAGCAGCTAGGCTGTTTCCCTCTGGGGGGAAGCTGGTACAACCTGGCTATCTCCATGCTCTCCAGTGCTCTGCCCCTTCCTCCTATAGGTTGGGGAGGTGGGGACTGGAAAACTGCCAGGCAAGGGCTGGTGGGGGGGGGTCCCCCTCTGGTTCATTCCCACCTCAGCCATTCCTTAGCTTGAATGAGAAAAACAACAACCCAGATACAGATAAACTGGAAGAGACAGAGAGAAAGACCCTGAACACACCCATCACCTGCCCAAAAAGAACATGCTTGGCATTCCGAGACGACACAAGACAGTTGTGGACGAGAGTGATGAAACAACCAATAAGAACAAGGAGACACTAAAACTAGAGGTCATCAGGGTCCTGAGAAAAAGAGACTGTCTCCTCCACCACAGGAAATTCTACAATGAAGAAATGGGAGAGCCACTCCACACACCAGACAGACAGAAGGGTGACGGACATGCTCAGAAGGGCCACCTGCCCTAAGGCTATTCATGGAGATCTGATCAGCCTGGTCTGCAGTTCCCCAGGAATGCAGGACTTCACCTAGGAAGACACTGCTACCAATGGGCCAATCATCAACCAACAACTGACAACAAGAAAGGAACTGGAGTGACCAGAGCCGGGACCAGGGGGTAGGAGAGTGGAGGATCATGCCTACAAACATGAGCTATGTAAGCAAACAATAAGAAATATAAAAATAAATAAATCTTAAAAAATTGCTAAGACCCTTCAGGAAAGTGATATAACAGTAGGTATCAGGAACTCGAGAAATATTCCAGTCTTTGTTGTTGTTGTTTTTTGAGACTAGGTCTTGCTATTTTTGCCTGTGGAACCGCAGGCTCTCGTTGCCCGGGGTACCACAGACTCAAGTAATCCCCAACTTCAGCTTCCCAGGTAGCTGGGATTACAGGCACATGCCAACATGCCTAGCTATATTTTTTTTGGGTCTAGGTCTCACTTTGTTGCCCTGGGCGGATCTTGAACTGCCATCCCTGGCCCCAGCCGCGGCTTCCTAGGCTGCTGCTTACAGGCATGTGCTGCCATGCCCAACCCTGTTCCAGTCTTTGCCCAGGAATCTCAAAGCTGGATATTTATCATAAGGAAATAATTCAGACTGGGCATGATGGTGCATGCCTGTAAGCGGCAGCCTAGGAAGCCGCGGCCGGAGTCGGATCACTGTTCAGTCCCGCTGGGGGCACATAGTGAGACCCAGTCCCAAAAAATAGCTGGGTGTGGTGGTGTGTGCCTGTTATCCCAGCTAGTCTCAGAAAAAAAAAAAAAGGGGGGGAAATAATTCAAAAGAAGAAACAAGCTGTCATACCAGCTTATCTCCTCAACGTTATTAGTAATGAGATGCTAGGAGCAACCCAACAGTGGGGAGTTAGGGAAAGTAATTTATCATGAATTAATTTGACATGTAAAATTACGGTTAAAAAGATGAATAATGATGGTGCTCAAACGACCACCCCAAGAGTCTCAGGGCTGGTTTCCTTAGGAAGGCAGGTTATTTGGAGTTGAGATGAACTGAGGCCCAGGAAGTCAAGCAGACACTCTTGCCCTTCTTCCAACTGAAGAAGCAATTGCTGCTGCCTTTTACTCCCAGGAAGAATGAAGATTGGGAGTTACTATCCAGGTAGAGAAATGTTCTGTAGACAAGTTCTCTCTACCTGAGCAGCCAATCTTTATTTTCACAGTAAGCATGAAATTATTTCCTCCTTGTCAAGTGAGGTTCCTATCTTCTGTCCTAGGGGCCCTAGGTCCCTACCTCATCCCTTAGTTTAGAGTTTAAACCCTGCTCCCTCTCGCTGAGATCATGATCCACATAATAGTATAAGATCCCCCATGTGCATGTTATGAAATCCATCTTTTACCTTCTACCAATCCATGTGATGCCATCTTGATTACTTGACCACTCGACGGAGAACCATGAGGAGTTGGGAATTTTCCACTTTGCCCCCACAATAAAGAGTGTAGGAAATAGGATAAAATAACAATAATAACAAACAATGATAGAATTGTTTGTTAGAATGCTATAGAATATGTATGTAAATGGCTAGGGGCTAGGAGATAGAACAGAAAAAGGAAATGTTATGTTAAAGGTTATGTATGTTTAAATTTCTTAAAACTGCTGGGCACGGTGGCTTGTGCTTGTAAGCTTCAGCCTATAAATGGCAGGGGCTAGGGATCACGGTTCGAGTACTGCCTGGGGCCCGTAGCGAGACCTAGTTCCAAAAAAAATAGCTGGGCATGGTGGTGCGCGCCTGTAATCCCAGCTACCTGGGAAGCTGAGGCTTGGGATTGCTTGAGTCTATGGTACCCTGGGCAACGAGAGCCTGTGGTTCCACGGGCAAAAATAGCAAGACCTAGTCTCAAACAAACAAACAAACAAACAAACAAAAATTTCTTAAAACTCTAGTGTGGCTTTAATATTGCGACTAGATTGATTTTTAAAAATCAAATGCTATCCCATGAGGAAAGCTGATGCAGCCACACAGCTGTCACTCTGCTGGGTGCTCTGAAACCATTTGGTAGTTACTTTAGAATGAGAAACATTTGCAGACTAAGGCTTCGTGGTGGACTACACTACCTTTTATCTTAGTCCCATTAAATTGAGGAATTGTTCATTTTAATTGCAGAAAAGTTAGAAAATAAAAACAAAAAGATGATATTCTCTTCTGAACAACCAATGCAATGATTAGTTGGTGAGGATGTAGAGAAACTGGAACTTTTAGTCACTGGTGGTTGGAAAGTAAAATGGTACAACCACTTAGGAAAAATAGTTTAATAGTTAAAAAACACTAAAATTTTATATTCCATATTGGCCAATTTATGATCTTAGGTATTTTACTCAAGATAAAACAAAAGCATGTATCAATATAAGGACTTGTATATAAATGTTGATAGGTTTATTCATAATAGTAAAAAAATTGAAACAGTCCAAATATCCGACAGGTGAATGAAAAAGCAAGCAAGTCTATACATACATATAGTGAAAGACTACTCAGCATTAAGCAGGAACAAAGTGCTGATTGGTACAATTAACAACATGAATAAATTTCAAAAGAATTATGAGACTCAGAAAAATTGTCTCACTGTGGACCCTCACAACTCTTCACATTTTGAACTTTGGGACAGAGCACAATAAGACCAGCAGAGGGCGCATTTGTAACGAACTATAGAAATGATCCCTGAAAGTATAGTCTTCAGAGGGCGCATTTGTATTGACCAAAAGCTGACTTTGCTCCTGTTTTCTCAGCGTTATGATTAGAATTGAAAAACCCTGTCAGTTCTGGGATGAGGTCCATAGGTGAGTTATTAGTTTTTCTCTATAAAATTAATGTAATGTTTAAAAAGTATTTCAGTAAACTAGGGCAGTACTTCAAATAATAACATGACTTAGCTGCTTAAAATAATTTGTTAAATGTGTTAAAAATAAGGAGTATAAGGAAATGTAAAAGGAAAGCTACCAATGTACTTATCATTGAGCTTTGTAAAATATTAACTAGTTTGCCAAATCTGAGACATTTAAAATAAAGCCATTCTCTGAAGAGATACCATTCTCTTTAACTTGGTATTTACCAACTGTTGAGATTTCAGAACATGCCATCCCACAATCTGGCACTTTGGCACACTGACTATATTAAGTGGAAGGGAACTGAGAAAGGCAGTTCAAGGAAGGATGCTCTTATCTCCTTCTTGCTGGAAGCTGACTGCAAGATCTACATGGGAGAGGTGTGCTCCCTAAACCAGAGTTAGGAGCATCGTTTTCTCCAAAAACAGAGAGACCCCAACAGGAGTCTGGAAAAACATGCCTTGCTAAGTTTTCCTCAGTTTACTGTAAAATTCGGTTTACTGTAAGCAAACTGTAAAAGTTATCTAAATTGTACTATTGATATAAACGTTTTAACATGCACATATGTTTACATACATACTACCTTTAGTTCATACCCTTGTCTGTTTTTCTATGGCTTTCACTCTTCATCAAGCCCAGGATTAAAGTGCTCAGGCTTAACTATTTCTTTGGGCTCTTGTGTCACATAAGACATATTAAACTCACTAATCTGTCTTTGTCAGTTTAATTTTCAGGCCCACCCTAAGAGGGATGAAGAACAATTTTTTGTTCTCTAGACAATCTCCATGCATAATATTTCTGCCTTTACCATATGTAAATGTACCCTCACACAATGCATAATATTATTTTGCATGTTAAAACTATATCAATAGTACAATTTAGATAACTTCCACAATTTATTTTGCTTAATTTTGTTTTTGAGATGAATTCATGATAATAATGGTTCTTTCATTTATATTACTGAATATATTATGCTATACTCTATTACCAAATAATGCTAAATGTTATTTGTTCTTACAGTTTTCATTTGTTTATTTTAAGATGCTGTGCATTATTCCATTGTATGGACATGCCACTATTCATTCATTTTGCTGTTGATGGCCATTTTTATTATCACCATTTTTTGGTAATAATTACAAATAGTGTGATCTGAAATGAACCTTCTTGAGTGAGTCACTCAAATATGGAAGGGTTTCTCCAGAGTACATCTGGGAATGGAGTTGTTGAGTTTTCAGGGCACACGCATCTTCAACTTATTGGGTAGTTCCAAAGTGCTACGAGTTTCTAAAACTCCATATTCTCATTAGCAGTAGGTGCTTACAGAATTTTGCTACTCTGATTTTTATGGAATGATATTTTTTTATGATTTAATATGAATTTTCCTGATTAGCAACCAGGTTGATTTTTTAAAATTTGAGGTATTGATATACTACTGTAGGATAAGTGAGTTAGTCAGGCTTTTTCCTCTATTAGCCTATATACCTAGCACCCGGGGTCCTGCACCCTCCCCATGATTGTTCGGCCCATTGGGTATGTGCATGTGTAAGTGTGCACACCTGGGCTTAGGAAAGAAGGGGGAAGGGGAGTGGGAGCATGAGTATGAGAGCAAGAGAGAATGCCAGAGAGAGGGGCCAGAGGAAAAAGTGAAGATTCCTGAGGGGTTGGGGGTTTTGTCTGCCTCCAGTCCTGTTCCCCTTCTCCACCCCCCTCCCCCCCACCAGTGGCTCTGGCTCTGCCCTGCCTGGTATGCCTTGTGTAACTGCTAAAACCAATAAAGAACCTAAGATTGGTGAGCCTGACTTACAGCAGCAATGAGGATTGGTTATAGAACAACTACATATTAGTTTCAGGTGTGCAACATGCTTCACTATTCATATACGTTGTAAAATGATCGTCAGCATAAGCTTAAGGATTTGGTTAGTATTTTAGGTGTTTTGCATTTTTTGATCTGAAGTGCGATTGGTTTGCACATTTCCTTATGTTGTCTAGTCTCCAGTCGCAATTGCCTTTTGGTTTTGATGGATTTAGGTTTCAAGTTAGAGATGAGCCATCCTTCCAGGCAGGTGAAGAGAATTTTTAGGAACAAGGGGCAGCAGCTGCATGCTGGGATCCTGGGTTGACCCAAAGGTGAGAGAAAGTCTTTTTTTTTTGAGACTAGGTCTTGCTATTTTTGCCCGTGGAACCGCAGGCTCTCGTTGCCCGGGGTACCACGGACTCAAGCAATCCCAGCCTCAGCTTCCCAAGTAGCTGAGATTACAGGCGCGTGCCACCACGCCCAGCTATTTTTTTGGAACTAGGTCTCGCTACAGGCCCCAGGTGGGACTCGAACTGCGATCCCTAGCCCCGGCCGCTTCATAGGCTGAAGCTTACAGGCACGAGCCACCTGCCTGGCCTTGGTCTCCCTATTTTCTCCACAGGTTTAAAGACACTTTTTTGCAACACTGGCTGCTCCTCGCTTCTTTCCACAGGCTGGTCAGTCATTGTGCTTGCTCCTTCTGGAGCTGTTCATTCCTGCAGCCAGAAACTGTCCCTGAGGAAAAGGCCTTCAAAAAATGAAATGAAATTAAACTGAACACCCATATACAGAGTGGAGACTTGGCTTACCTTGCTTTTAATAATTAACTGAGATTTTTGCATAATTCTCTTAACTTCTAGACTTCTTGTTTCTTTATCTATAAAATAAACTGGAGACTCTATAAATAATCTCCAAGATTCATGCTGGCTTTAAAAACCACTGCCATAATTTTATGATGTTTTCCTGACTTTGTAACAATTTGCTAATGAGAAACACATGGATGGAGATACAACTTTTAAAGAGCCCAGGACTTGGAGTCATAGAAACCTGGGCTCCTATTTCTGTTCCTTTATTTACTGACGGTGTGACTATGGGCAAGTTCTCTTCCTTCTCTGGACCTCCTTCTCTTTATCTGTGAAGTAGGAGCAATGTACTTTACCATATTAGGTTTATTGGGAGGACAGAATGAGGTACATGTACATAAAGCACTCTGTCTTGCTTCATAGTAAGAGCAAAAAAATGACTTCCAGCTTCAGTGACTGCAGAAAATGAGCCCAAAGACAGTTTTTATAATTTGAAAAGATTAAATTATTTGGGTGGCACTTCAGGGTGTTGCCCCTTTGCCTGCCGCCCACCTCTCCCCTAGAATCTAAGTGGGAACAGTTTCGCAGATTTTATGCATCCTGGGGCTGCAAGTCTCCAGCTAGGCCTGGAATCTACAGGCGGTCCCAGCGTAGAGAGACATCACAAGCTACCACTGAGAAGAAAAGACGAAAGGATGTGACCCAGAGAAAGGCTCCTTGGGAGAGACCAGTGGCAAGAAGCTCTTTGTGAGTTTGGAGGTTGTGGGTGGGGAAGATCTCCTGTGGTGAGCAGCACTGGAATTGGGGAAGGGAGAAACTGTGTTCCCTGCTCCCCAGGCGGTACCCTTAGGCGCTGGCCTAGATTTCCTGCTGCTGTGAGGTAGTAACCACGGGCCCATTTTGTCCTCTTTCCTCCCCAGTGGACTCCCCACCACCAAAAAAACTTGCCTGAAAGGTCTCTGCATTCAGATTGCTCTTTTTTTAAGACTAGGTCTTGCTATTTTTGCCAGTGGAACCGCAGGCTCTCGTTGCCTGGGGTACCAGAGACTCAAGCAATCCCCAGCCTCAGCTTCCCAGGTAGCTGGGATTACAGGCGCGTACCACCACACCCAGCTATTTTTTTGGAACTAGGTCTCGCTACAGGCCCCAGGCCAGACTCGAACCATGATCCCTAATCCCTGCCGCTTCATAGGCTGAAGCTTACAGGAATGAGCCACCGTGCCCGGCCCAGATTGCTCTACTTTGTGTGAGCAGCTTTTTTTTAAAGTCTTTATGGCCCTTTGACTCTTCTGTTTTTTTGCTTGTCTATGAATGAGCACTCCAAATGGGCAGTGCTCCTTGTTGTAACTTAACCAAGAGAAGTCCTTTCTGCAGGGCATGGTGGCCCATACCTGTAAGTGACAGCTTATGAAGTCGCGGTGGGGCCTGGGGATCGTGGTTAGAGTCCTGCCTGGGGCAACACAGCGAGACCTGTTCCCAAAAAAATAGCTGGACGTGGTGGCGCATGCCTGTAATCCCAGCTACCTGGGAAGCTGAGGCTGGGGATTGTTTGAGTCCATGGTACCCCGGGCAACGTGAGCCTGCAGTTCCACGGGCAAAATAGTGAGACATAGTCTAAAAAAAAAAAAAAAAAATTCCTTTCTATAGACAGAATCACGTCTGAGTGTAAGGGTTTCTTAAGATCTGCTTTTGTGTTTTCCTCCAGTTGTTTCAGGTGACATGTTAGGGGACTCTGCCTCTCATGCAGAGCTCCCCAAATCTCTCCTAAGAAATCTCAATCTCAAGTCCTTCCACATTCAAGGGATATGGCACTAGCCACATAGTGGTTCATGGAACGCAGAGGCTGGGAAGACTGCTCCATTCAGATTGGGTCAGCTGCTCATACCTGTTTGAAGCTAAGGACTCAATCTCCCAAGAGAAGCCCTCCCCACCACTAAAAATTAAGGTTTTCAAGAAATAGACTGATTGTTCATTGAGCCCTTATTCTGTGCTAAGCACTCATAAACACATTACACATATTAATTCCTTTATGTCACAACTACCCCAGATCCCTATTTTACAGATGAAGGAAAAAAGATGCCCAGAGAAGTTCAATAACTCATTCAAGTTCACACAGTAAGTGGTGGAGCCAGGGTTTGAATCTGGGAAATCAACTTTGATAACCAGTGTTGTTGATTGCTGTGAAGCTGTCTAAACATTGCCTGCCAATCATCCTACCTTTATTGTTTTTTTAAAGAACAGATTAAATTGAATGACTGCCAAAATCAGAGAAACAAATCCTAGAAGCAAGATTCAGGGCAGTTGATGTCAAAGTGCAGCAACAGAATCACCTGGATTTACTGAAAGGGCAAATTCTTAAACCTCAGCCAAATGCAGTGAATTAAAAACTCTGGGGGTGGCCAGAAAGCTTTAACAAGGCTTCCAGGTAATTCTGATTCGCTGTCAAGCTTGAGACCCACTAGACTGGGAAGTAAGCATTGAAATTTTATTCTTTCTCTGCCTCTTGGGGGGTGGGTGGGTACTTTCTAACACTTAAAGATGCTTCCACTTTCCCTAGAGCCCTGACATCTATATCAATTTCTTGAAGCCTTACTGGGCATTCTTATTTCTTTGGACTTTCAGGATGGGGTAGAAAGTCTTTTGATTTCACCCAAGCACTTTCCCAAATCGCTCTGAATTGGAGTGTGCCAATTTGACCCATGTAGTGAAAACTTGTATGTTGTATTCTCACCAAGTCTGAGAGTTGTGGTTCTCCCACTGGAGGTGGCACTCTCACTGGAGATGGCACTGGCTAACTGCTTACAAGTAACCATAAAAATCACTACTGAATTTGAACGAGGGAAAAAAACACTGACAATCAACCTTCAGACCATGAGGAGGAAACTGATCCTTAACTAGTTAAAATTTCCTTCCAACATATGCAATCCTTTTTAAACATTGGCATTTATCAAACAGAACAGGCAAATGCCTTTTAAAATTTTCTGCAGTGATATTTTACTGCATTAAAGACTGACTAACCTTTAAGGAGCCTGCCCTCTGCATGAGGCAGGAACTCTGTGTGATTGGCTTGGTGATGGTCTGTATTGCTGAAAACCTCCATGGTACTTGGGCAAGACCTTGGAGCTTTGGCCTTACTCACATGTTTTCTATCGGATTTACCAGCTGGAAAATCTGAAGACTAGGGTGTTTCCTAGCTATTGTCACTGAGCTTTGAAAATGGAGGGGGTAGGGGATTGATGTTAGCAGAAACTCTGCTTAAAAGTTTGGCCAAACACAGGCCCAGGTTAGCATTGTATTTTTATTGTCTGATATCCAGAGGCAGTGAGATATTTTAAAATGAGAATAAAGAGTATTTTTGACTAGAGGGCTGGCTGAAAGAAACAGTAAAAAGATATAAACAGGAGACCAAGGCCGGGCATGATGGCGTGTGCCTGTAAGCGGCAGCCTAGGAAGCCGCGGCCAGGGCCAGAGATCGGGGTTTGAGTCCCGCAGGGGGCAACACAGCGAGACCTAGTTCCCCCCCCCCCTAAAATAGTTGGGTGTGGTGGCGCACGCCTGCAATCCCAGCTACCTGGGAAGCTGAGGCTGGGGATTGCTTGAGTCTGTGGTACCCCGGGCAACGTGAGCCTGCAGTTCCACAGGCAAAAACAGCGAGACCTAGTCTCAAAAAAAAAAAAAAAAGAACAAGTTTAGGGTGACGTCCCAGATCCATGACTCTGCACATGTATCTTCAGTGACAAGAGTGAGCTTCACCCACAGGGGAGGTGAGGAAGAGGAAGAATCATGGTGAGTGGTGACCACAGGAAAACAAACTCACTCACTGTGCTGTCCAGGAGAGACTAACAGTCAGCAAAAGGCTATTGGGAACGAATCCCTTCCCTTACTCCTTGTACAAACCTCTGAGGGGAGTGTGGTTTTCAGCCTCAGCTGACAGGAGCACAGTGAGGCAAGGAGAGATTCAGGCGGGCTTCATCGGGCTCTAGATGCTGCTGGGCTATTTCCCAGCTGCTTGGACACTATTGGCCTGCGCAGAGACGGTTTGCTGATCAGAGAAGATGCACCAGCAGGAGGTCTTAGCGAGAAAAGGAGGTAGATGCCTGGTTCCCAGGTGCCTGATTCAGGGAGCATAGCTCTCAGTCCTCACTTGCTCCCTCTGCTGGACACCTTTGTACAGCAAGTGACAAGCATAGTTCGGGCTGGCCCTGTATTTACTCTGGGAAAACAAATCTCTTATACATCTATTTCCACTCCTGCAAGACGCAGTAAGGCTAAAGAACAGCTCTTTAGCTTAACGAACTGATCAGCCAATTGCAGCATCAGCCAGGTGTTGCACGCCCAGGTTCCCCAGAGAAGAATTTAGAGTTTAGTTATGATCTGGGAGGATGAGCTATGCCAACACACCCAGCTCTGGCCCCCTAAGCCCCTCCCTAGAATTATCATTATCAAACAGTATCATTTTTGGAGGAAATTGCACTCAAGGAGGGCTGGCTGCCTAGAGCTTTTAGGTGGTAGGGCTGGGTCTCCTGTGGTTGGAATATTATCCCTCCAGGCATGGAACCCCAGTTCCTATACCTGCATACCCCAATCCTTGTGAAAGAAGGAACAGAGAAGCAAAGATGTTGTGGGACCTGTTTGTCATACCCCTACCGTCTCTGCTCTTTTCCCATTATCTGCAGCCTCTGGCAGAAAAGAAAACTTTCAACAAGTTCAAAGACAAAAGAGCAATAATGGCCAGTTGACTTGTGATACACTAGAACACACAGAATCTGAACTCAACACTTGGGCCTGTGTTTTGATTTTCAGTCCATGACTTGAGAGGAAATGACAGGGCCTTCTCCACGGCATCCTTTATCAGTGCAGACTTGGACAGTTACAGTGATAGATTATAAAACCCAACGCAGCTGTCTGTACCTACCTGGGGTGTCTTGATTTTCTCTGAGGGGTTCTTCTGATTCATCATGATAGTCCAGTTCATCGCCACTCTCCTGTTAGGTTAAAACACACCAAAAACCACATAAGACAAAATAAAGGCAAGCATTCCTGTGGACCATGCTTTTTGGTAAAAGGGAATCCAATTATATGAGGTGTTTCTTCTTCTTTGTTAACTTATTCAAGTATCCAAAACCAACCCTCAGAGCCAGGTGGGCTGCAGCGGTGAGCGGTTGAGCCATGTGAGGCTCTTCCTTGTGCTTCTCCTGATGGAGCCTTGTCCCTTCCACTCATCTGGGCAGTGCCTGAAGCCTGGCACATGGAGGAGTTAGCTGAGGGTCAAGAAGAACATTAGGGCCAAGACCAACTGGTGGAAGGAAGCAGGATACCTGTGGGGTAGATGAAGGGCTGTTGTGACAAGGCAGGGGCCTAGGAAAGTGGGAAGGCTAGAGCAGGTCAGACCCCAAGATCTTGAATGTAGAATAAGGACTTTGGACTATATCTTGAGAACAAATGGAAGGCGCTGAGGGGTTAAAGCAATGGAGCAAAAGGGTCAGTTTGGTCTTTTGTGGGGTTTCCAGGATTACCATGGATTGGGTTTCTTATGACACTTAATCTCCTTTTCCCTTTTTCTTTGAGTCATACAAGCTGCTTGCAATCCCATTGCCCAGAAATCTCCATAACAGAAGTCCTCAACTTTGGCTACACAATAGAATTTTTTTGTGGAACTTTAAAGAGCATGATTCCAAGGACCTGGCCCCAAACTTTAAAACCAGGCTTTCTGAAGTTGGGGTATTTCTGAGGCTTCTTGGATGATTCTGATATACAGCTGGGTCTTCTCTAGATCTCAGGAAGGCAACTTGTTAGTGGTCAAAGTGATTCAGGAAAGCCCCCTATAACTGATGAAGGCAGCTCTTGGCCTTTGTCCTCTGAATCACTGCTTAACCCACAGCTTCATTTCAGCCACAGAGAAGGAATCTGATGTGGAGGCCCTGAAAATCTTTCTGGAGACTGAAATTCCTCCCCCTTTGGTGACAATCGGTTTTCTACATTACAATCAAATACCAAGCTGCTTTGGGAATAGACAATTATCAGTTAATTTGTCTTTTCTTTGCACATTTCTCATTTGTTAGCTCAGGGGTTATAACCAGTATGTAGATAGTATGACATAAAAAAGCTAGCAAAAGTAGTTTTCTTTCCTTTGCATTTCTTTTTCTTCTTTTTTTTTTTTTTTTTGAGACTAGGTCTGGCTATTTTTGCCTGTGGAACCTCAGGCTCTCGTTGCCCGGGGTACCACAGACTCAAGCAATCCCCAGCCTCAGCTTCCCAGGTAGCTGGGAGTATAGGCGCGCGCCACCACGCCCAGCTATTTTTTTGGGGACTAGGTCTCACTACGGGCCCCAGGTGGGATTTGAACTGCGATCCCTAGCCCCGGCCGCTTCATCGGCTGAAGCTTACAAGCAAGAGCCACAGTGCCCGGCCTCCTTTGCATTTCTCATTCTGGAAACAAAGTAGATTTAATGGGGTACAGTATAATAAATTCATCTCTGAATAAATGGAAAGGTTTAAGAAAGTATTGCAGGAAAACCCTGCTTCAGTGGTAGTAAACTGCTAAGTTGGAATACTAGAAAAGGGATAGATTTTTTAAAATCCTGTTTATAGATCCTTTACATATAACAGGAACATGGATTAAAAGGGAGAAACAAGCTTCCTTCTTTGGAAGAACTTTGAAGCCAAGAGGGATAAACTTTCAGTGTTAACAATGTGCAGCTATGAACCATGAGCCTTCAGGGGCAAGAAACAGTCATTTTACTTTAAAAATGGGGAGGCAGAGATTTGGAAGTGTCTTCTGGTGAGTCCCTTTTAGCAAAAAAAATCTTAATTTGAAATTTCTGTTGCTAAGAAAAGTTTCAAAAGTTCTATCTTTCCGTATCTGAACATGCATATGAAACTACTTAAACTAATTTATTGAAAGTAACCTAAATCAACTGGGGACTTGTTAAATTATGGTAATTCATTTGGTGAAATACTATGCAACTATTAAAAAGTATCTCTCAAAATAGAACTCCAAGGTATAGAAAATTTAAAAGTTAGATCTGAGTGGTGTGAATTAAATGTCAAAATGTGTATAAAATATCTATTTGCATTTTTATCAATGTCTACTAGCTTACCTGTGCATTTGATAACTCATGAAGTTACAGGGAGCTGTTAAGTGTCCAAGCTGAAGGGAATGTACACCTGGGAGACACAAACTTTTATGCTTTCCTTAAAAAATGTCACCTTAATATTATTTGGATTCAAAATTTGATTAAAAAATTGTATTTACTTTGGCAGCACATATACAAAATTTGGTTAAAAAATGAAAATGAGGCTGGGCACGGTGGCTTGTGCCTGTAAGCTTCAGCCTATGAAGCGGCTGGGACTAGGGATCGTGGTTTGAGTCCCGCCTGGGGCGGTAGTGAGACCTAGTTCCAAAAAAATAGCTGGGCGTGGTGGTACGCGCCTGTAATCCCAGCTACCTGGGAAGCTGAGGCTGGGGATTGCTTGAGTCTGTGGTACCCCGGGCAACGAGAGCCTGTGGTTTCATAGGCAAAAATAGGGAGACCTAGTCTCAAAAAAAAAAAAAAAAAAGAAAAAGAAA
>PVHY01009909.1:0-18625 GCA_004024945.1 Uropsilus gracilis
GAATGGTCAGGGAGTGGAGATGAATCCCTGGGATTACAAAGATGTTAAATTTATATATAAATAAATTTTTAAAAATATAAAAAATAAATAAAATTAAATTTGTGATAACAATTTAGAAAATTATGATAGAAATCTCTGTGTGTTTCAAGCCTAGGGTTGATGAATGGAATACTATACAATCCATTTGTAAAATATACCTAGAGACTATATATAAATTTCCTGTTCAAAATAAAGTCAAAGATAAGTGCATCTTTAGTAATTATATTGTTCACTTCTTCCTTACACAACAACAACATGTGCAAAGTCTTTTGAATCAGAAGTTATCCTCTGTGTGTTTATAATGGGGAGAATTGAGAAAGAGGGAGTGATAAGAAAGACTTATTGTGATTTTAATCTTTGCTTTGAGAAATAGTCTCATGATACATTATCTTGACCTTCTCAGAATTGCATATTTTGATTTCATGACCATTCTACTTCTTTTCCTCAGTTCATTGAGGCTGTAAACAAGACAAGATGTACAATGGCATACCCTGAAAATTACACATTGTTGAAAAGGTCAGAATAGTACAGTTGAATGTTGCTATTTGTAATTTATAGAATATATGAGTCATTCAAATTCAAATAACTCATTCTCTTGACAGTGTAAGAACAATATAAAATGGTACAACATGAATCCAGTTAGGAAATATGCTAAACAAACACACACACAAACAAACAAACATAGAGCCCAACTTCTTTCTTGATTTCCTAAGACAGTGTTCCATTCACTTATTGTCCTATAGGCACTAGAAACCCATGAGCTTCCCCAGAAAGCAAGTTACATTTCCTTCACATGGTAGCTTGAAAAATGTTGAAAGATGGAAAATTCAAGAACAGATCAATTTTGTTAGATAAAGTAGTAGCAAGAATGTAGTGTGAATAACATTGGCTGACTTGGGATTTTATGTGCCAATTAGATATATGGCCCTAAAAATTTCACTTTTCTTTTCTGGGCTTAAATTTCCACATAAAAACAACTGAATTAGACCATCTTTCTTAGGATCTCCCTAGCTATATTATGATCTTTCACTGATCTTGTGATTTATAATCTGTATCTCTTTTAGACTTTTCCAAGGTGGTAGATTGTTTCCAAAGATTGCCACCACAATTATGTGCATGGGGTTTGTTCTTCTGAGGGGTGGAATCTATTTGCCTTCATCTTGAATTTGAACTTGCCTTAAGACATGATTTGAAGAACAGAACATGATAAACAATTATGCCCATTCCAGGCTCATTTAAGAGGATTCATGAACTTTCGAATGTTTTAGAAAGGAATTGCTAAGGAGAGAAACTTGTACTAAAATGTGAATAAACATGGCATGTGGAAAGAGAAAAGTTACACAGAGATGTGCTTCTGACAAAAGTCAGCAACAAGACCTCAGCAATGTTAATAATGCCATGATGGGTATTGCAGGCCCAGTCAAGCTTTTAGCTGAAAGCAACTATATGAATAAGCATTGTTGAAATAATGCAGCAACAGAGTCACATGGCTGCCCACAGCATCATAATAAGTAATAACTAGTTATTTTAAAATCATTAGATGGGGGGGCTGCTATAGACTACTAGATCATTAAATAACAGCATCAATAAATGGCATCTTTAGTCATCTCTGCTCATCAGAAACTGGGATGACTATTAATACACTATACTCTTTCTCACTGTCCTATAGTTGATCTGTTACCAAATCTACTAGATTAAATGCTTCTTGAAGACAGGAACCATGTTTCACTTGCTCACTGTTGCACTGGTAGCACTTAACTCTGTATCAAACACATAGTATATTAATTTAAGGAAATGTTATTGATCTTATCTCCACTAACAACTTAGTCTGAGTCACCTTTATCTTTTGCCTAAAATATTGCAAAATAATTCATTGAAAGAAATTGGGGGAAGTATGTAGAGGATCTCTGAACTACTTTTACAGCATTCCTGTATATCTGAAATCACTCCAAAATAGAAAGTTAATATATTATATGCATGTGTATTATGCATATATATATACATATATAAAAGTGCATCATGGCACTTATTTGATTAGAATCCTACCATGAGATTCTGTATAACATGAGAACTCCTTGTCTCTCTAATGTCAATTCATAACATCACAGATGTCTCGCAAATGTTTCCAACATTTACCTTCAGTGGGGCCTGTCTCCTGATTTTTTACATATCTCCTTTTGAGCCTTTAACTCCGAGCTTCTATATTTTGTGAAACCATATATCTTGAACCATCAAATCTAATTGATGTTTTCTCATAGAATTCTCTTCTTCCTATATGTAACAATCACAATTTGTAGTTTTCCATTCACATAAAATAGGTTTACTTAACCTCTGTATTTCCTGTTGAATAGTAATCACCACAAGATAAGATGTCTTACAGCTCTGGTGTTTATAGTAGTGTCTATATATCATTAGCATTTGAAAACTTTTTGTTGATTAGCTAAACCTAATGGACAATCACTTATATTACAAATGTGTAGTATTTATGGTAAGTACTAGTTAAAGTCTATGTGGATTGGAATAAATTGATAAAGATCATGTTTGTGGACACAAGAAAACATACTCAAGGAAGGAAAGACAGGCAAGTGGTTATTTTATGGTTCCAGGCAGAACAAAAAGTAGTTCCTCCATCATCACCATACCAGTGTAAAAATGATCTACAGATTACAATAGAAGTAAATACTATACCTTCATTTACCAAACACTAGTGATTTTATATTTATTTTTCAGTACATTTGATGATTTACAGTCAGTGTAAAGTGTCTATTGACCACATTGACTATACATGGGATCTATTCTGCCCAATATTTTGTTCTAGTAGGAAGTCCCAGGTTGGACCATATATTTACACTGAGGGGAATCCCAGTGACACACAGTAACACACAAATCCTACTCTTACACAGCAATATTACAGAATCCTGGTTTATAATAATTTGTAATCTACTTAGAGAAAAACAATAGTTTGCATTAATTACTTTATTTCACTACCTACACTATCACTTTTCTCTATCATTCTTTGGGCTAAAAGGGGAATATAACCATGATATTGCATTTGCTTACTATACTACTGCCATCTTATTTGCATATGCCCTTAAGTTTAAGTTGATCATATTATGCTCACCTCAAGCACTAGATTATAATGAAAGAGTTTTATGCAATTTTTTCCTGATCTATAAACTGATATTGCTCCATAAATACAAACTCTATAAACACATCAGAGTCTCAGAGCTTTCCTAGTGATGAGGATATATTTCTTTCAAGGAAGACAGCTAAAATGACTAAGCCCTTATGGTCCTAAAAAAGGGAGAGAAAAAATAGTATTTTAAATAAGGTCCCATTTAAAAGGAGCTTCATATATATGTAAGGATTTCCTCTCTTGGATATGGTTAGATAAACTTGCAGAGTCAACACCAGGGTGATCACTTATCTTTAGATAAGAATTCCCTTGGGGCAAGGGAAGAATTTTTTCAAAGATTTGCATAAGAGCTGCCTATATATTTATCTCATAAGAACATGTTCCCAGAATTAGCCAATGTTAAGAAAATGCAAATGTCCAGGCTTCCAAATACCTTATTTTAGGACTGAGGATTTTACTTTTCATTAATAAACTGTCATAAGGAGGATGATGCAAATAGGTGTGCTGTTAGAGTCTGAGTTGTTTCTCAAAAAACTTACATAATTGACCTCTGGTACATGTGAATGTGACCTTCATTGGAAACTGGTTTTGTATAGCTAAAATGAGGTTATAATGAATTGAGATGAGAGCTATATTAAAATGACTCTTGCTTCTATAAGAAGGGGGAAATTTGGAGACTGAAACTTAGATACAGGGAATGACTTGCAGTGACTGAGAGAGAGGCAAGAGTGCTACACCTGTAAGCCAAAAGACACTAAGGATTGTTGTCAACTACCAAAAGTTAGAACAGAGAACCAATTCCTCCTCGGAGCTTCCAGAACGAGTCACCACTGCTGTCACCTGGAATTCAGATTTCTACTTCTGGAAGGTTATGGCATTTTGTTTTAGCAGACTTAAGATATCAGTAAGGTGGTAAGGCTAAAGGTATGTTTGTCGGTAAAACTCAGCCACTCATTCTACATAGGA
The DNA here is from genome assembly GCA_004024945.1 of Uropsilus gracilis. Taxonomy (NCBI): domain Eukaryota; kingdom Metazoa; phylum Chordata; class Mammalia; order Eulipotyphla; family Talpidae; genus Uropsilus; species Uropsilus gracilis. Next base: position 4,142 of record PVHY01009909.1, read on the forward strand.
TTGCACCACTGTAGTCTTAAGGTAAATATTCAGAGGAATATTGTGACATTTTTAAGTTCAGTGAAAACTGTTATTTACTTTTCATTATTCAATAGGGAAGCTTTTTTCCCCCCTCTTTTTTTTTTTATGAGTGGAAATTCTAGTCTGCCTATATGGAAGACAGTTAATATACTTCAAATGTTACATTATGTAGTGGCGTTTTATTGATTGAAGAAGTTTACTTAATTCATTGGAAACTTTTTCCAAATATCAATATTTGGAAACACCATCAACATTTCCTATGTAGAAAAACAAAATAGATGAAGCAATTAAATTAAAATGACTGCATTAAAAATGTCTTATCTTTTCATTATGGACAGCTAATCCTGGGTTTAAAAGATGGCTCTGGTTTATGTACTTGAGGACTAAATGATCCAGAACTTTCCTAGAGAGGGAAAAGAATATGGCAGAAAAGGTATGCTTTTCCATATTTCTGCTTTAACTATACTAATCATGAAGTCTCAAGGCTGTTATTATTTAGGGCTTCTCTGCTTCTGTATAATTTAAATTGCTCGCACTGTTTGCAAATTCCAAGAAAATGTGCAGTTCTTGACCACAGAGTGAAGTTAATGAAAACAAAACCATTAGCTACTAAAAGGAAAATCAAAAGTTTAATGCTGTTCCCACACAAATGCCACAAGTGGATAAAAGAGAACTTGAATCAGGTATTTGTTGTCATGCAGACAAAAATTTTAAATGATGCTTAGCAACTGAATTTGTACTTAAAAAAATACTGAATTTGGTCAAAGTGGGTTTTGTGGGTTAATAGGACCTAAAACTTGTTAAGAATGTTAAACTGGTAGTGAGCCCTGGAAATCTAGACACTATTAAACCTATTTTCTCAAAGGCAAAAAATGAATGGTGTATTTATCACTGACCATGGAACAAATGATTATGGGGCTCTTTCATGTAGCAATTCCTGTGAAAAAGGTTCAGAGATTTAGCTGACCACAAGTTTAAAATCTGGCCAACTGTATGATGTGGCTGCTGAATAAGCTCACATAATCTCAAGCTACATTTCCAATAATAATGATACCTTCCATGAACATGCTTCTTTACATTGTGAAATGTGCTTTCATACAGATGATCTCATTTTACATAGTGACCACATTACAGGAAGTTAGTTTCCTGTTTGCTGCATGAGTTAGGCCACATTTGATGTATGGTCTTATATTTTAAAATACACTGAAACTGTTCATTACAGTATATCCAGAAGAGGGCAACCATAAGAGTGTAAAGAACTTACTGAAGACATTACTAAAAATGACTAAAAAAAAATCACTAAAATTTAGAAATACCAATGCTAAAGAAGATTACATGCTGGGGGAATTTGCTACTCAATTTAAGGCCAAAATGAAAGAAAAAATATCTATTCCATCTTAGTACAAAAGGGAAGTGATGACTTAGTATAAAGAAGAAATCTCTAGCAACTAGAAGAATACAGTAGTTGAAAAGGCTGCTCTGTGGAGACAGTGAGTTCTCCATTGTCAGAGACCTCTATTCCAAAAAATCTTCTTTTAGGGATGCTCCCAAAGGTAATTCTATTTTGGGACGGACTATATGACTGGTGTGTGAACAGCTACTGCTTACCCATATCTAAGTGTCTCTCTACACTTTGTAGTCTCCCTTGAAATTCATTTGCCATGTAGCTGAGATCTAGATAATAAACTGTTATTGAAAATATTTTACTTGCTGTTCTGATAACTCAAAATAATCTCAGTCTCTTTCTTTATCTCTCTGCCAACTGCCTTTTGTCTCTGCAAAATAGATAAAGAAGATGCAGCATAACTGCAGGGATTGCAAAGATATGAAATTTATATATAAATAAATAATTTAATATAAAATAAAAATAAAGCTTCTCTTATATTAAACCATTGTGATTTGGGGGTTTCTTATTATATTAGCTGAAGTTATTTACCCTTACTAATAAAACCATTAAGATCCCTCCCAGTTTTAAGAGCTTATAGTTCTTAAAAGCATGAAATACAACCACAAGATTGTTCTAAATTAAAATAGAATTTGGAAATCATACAAAAATTAATGGGAGTACTGCATTGAGAAATATTGCCAGCTATCTAGAATTGGGGTATCTTAGAAATTAATTTACTTATTCATTCCATTTTTATGCATATGTACGCACAATAAATATTCACTAACTGTGCTAATTTTGGAGGAAAGAAATGTTGAAGAAAATGTACAATGAAAATCACGGTATATATGTGTTTTTTCAAATTAGTGTTTTTATATTTTTCACATAACTATCCAGAAGTCAAATAGCTGGATCATATGATATATCTATTCTCAATTTTTTGAGCAATCAACATACTGTTTTCTATAGTGACTATACCAATTTATATTCCTAAACACGGTACATAAGGGATTTCTTTTTATCTTCATCTTTGCCAAAACTTACTGTTTCATTTTTTTTTATAACAGCCATGTGAACATGATTCAGTGAGATTTCATTGTGGTTTTGATTCACAGTTCCCCAATAATAAGAGATAATGAACATCTTTTCATATACCTGTTGACTATCTTCTATGTTTTCTTTAGTGTGTCCATCAGCAGAATAATGCTTTAAAAATTTGGTCTATGTACACAATTGAATACTCAGCTAAAAGACTGCCATTTGTAATAACATGGATGAACTATAAGGGACATAATATTATGTATAGTAAGTCAAAGGGAAGAAGATAACTACTTAGTGATTTCACTCATGAGGAATACAAATAAACAAAACAAATGCACAAGTGATAACAAAAATAAATTTGTTTACAGAAAAGTTGAAGGTTACAAAAGAAGAATAAAGTTAAGGGATGTGTGAAATGTAAAGGCATTGATGCCTGTATCTTTATGAATGAAAAGTAGACTTCCACTGGTGATCATGATGTAGAACACACAGATATCAAAGGATAATGCTAAACACATGAAACTTAAAAAATTTTATAAACCAATGTTATCTAAAAAATAATTTAAAAATGCATACAATTAAAAAGTTATACATGAAACCAATCACAAGCAGCGTAACTGAAGCAGTCATCAAAACTCTCCCTAAAAACAAGAGCCCAAGACCAGACGGCTTCACAAATGAATTCTATAAGACATTCAAAGATGAAATAACTCCTGTACTAATAAAACTTGTGCAAAAAATTGAAAAAGAAGGAAAACTGCCAAACACATTCTACGAAGCAAACATCACACTCATACCAAAACTAAGTAAGGATGATACCAAGAAAGAAAACTACAGACCAATTTCCCTAATGAACACGGATGCAGATATTTTAAACAAAATCTTGGCAAATCGAATCCAATGATGCATAAAAAGCATTATTATAACCAAGTGGGATTTATCCCAGAGCACAAGGATGGTTCAACATCCAGAAATCAATTAACATAATACACCACATCAACAAGGAAAAAAATAAAAACCATATGATCATATCAATAGATGCAAGAAAGCATTTGATAAAATCGAGCAACTATTCATGATAAAAGCCCTTGGAAATTGCGGATTAAAGGAACATAACACAACATAATAAAAGCCATCTATGACAAACCTACAGCAAATATCATCCTAAATGGGGAAGAAATAAAATCATTCCAATTAAGATCTGGAACCAGGCAAGGATGCCTACTCTCTCCACTACTTTTTAACATTGTACTGGAAGTTCTAGGCAGGGCAATAAGGGAAGAGAAAGATATAAAAGGGATACAAATAGGAAAAGAGGAACTGAAGTTATCACTATATGCAGATGATATGATTCTTTATATAGAAAACCCAAAAAAATCTACAAAAAAAACTTCTTGAAACAATAAACCAGTTCCGTAAGGTAGCTGGTTACAAAATCAACACACATAAGTCAGTAGCTTTCCTATATGCAAAAAGCCAAACAGAAGAAGGTGAAATAAAAAAAAATCCCATTTACCATTGCACCAAAAAAAAATTGAATACTTTGTGAATAAACTTAACAAAACACATGAAAGAACTATACAAGGAAAATTTCAAAATGCTGAAAGAGATAGAAGAAGACATAAGGAAATGAAAAGACATACCCTGCTCATGAATTGGAAGAATTAACATCATCAAAATGGCCATCTTACCAAAAGCAACCTACAGATTCAATGCAACCACTATAAAAATCCCTGTCATATTCTTTAAAGTGATAGAAAAAAAATTACTGAAATTTATATGTAATAAAAAAGACCTTGAATATCAAATAGTCTGCTGACTATAAAAAGAGAAAATGGAGGTATTACTATCCCAGACTTCAAATTATACTACAAAGCCATAGTAATAAAAACAGCTTGGTACTGGTACAGAAATAGAAAATTGGACCAATGGAACAGAATTGAGTGTCCTGAAATAAAACCACACATATATAGTCAACTAATCTTTAACAAAGGAGTAAAAAATTTACATTGGAACAAGGATAGCCTCTTCAATAAACCGTGCTGGAAAAACTGGTGCAAGACATGCAAAAAAATGAACCAAGACAACTCCCTTACACCATGTACAAAAATCAACTCAAAATGGATAAAAGACTTACATGTAAGACTGGAAACCATAACATGTATAGAGGAAAACATGGGCAAAACCCTTCATGAGTTACAATCTGGAAATTCATTTCTAGATACATCAATAGCGGGTAAAAAATGAAGGAAAACATTAACAACTTGCACTACATCAAACTAAAAAGCTTCTGTACAGCAAAAGAGACAATAGAGAAAACAAAAAGAAAACCAACTGAGTGGAAAAAATTTTTTTCCCTCCATACAAGTGATAAGGGTCTGATAACAAAGATACACAAATAACTCACACAACTTAACAAAAACAAAGTAAAAAATCCAGTTAAAAATGGGAGAAGAATTAAAAAGATACTTCTCCAAAGAGGAAATACAAATGGTCAACAGGTGCATGAAAAACTGTTCAATGTCACCAGTAATCAGGGAAATGCAAATCAAAACCACAAGGAGATACCACCTTACACTAGTAAGAATGGTATACATCCAAAAAATGGGCAACAATAAGTGCTGGCATGGATGTGAAGAGAAAGAAACACTTTCACACTGCTGGTGGGAATGTAAACTGGTCCAGCCACTATGGAAAACCATGTGGAGGACCCTCAAACTAATGAAAATGGAACTACCATTTGATCCAGCAATTGCTCTCTTGGGAATCTACCTAAAGGAGACCTCAATGCTTGTACAAAGGGACACCTGTGCTTGGATGTTTACTGTAGCACTACTGATAATTGCAAAGTTATGGAAGCAACCTAAATATCCCCAAACAGATGACTGGATGAAAAAGATGTAGTATACATACACAATGGAATATTACTCATCAATTAAAAATGACAAATTGGATGATTTTATGATAACATGGATGTACTTAGAAAAAACATATTAGCAGAAACAAGTCAAAAAGAAAAAGAGAGACACCAAATGGTTTCACTATTATATGGGACATGGGAAAGATAAACAAGAGCCCATGGAGAAAAATCAAAGCAAGCTAACAACCAAAATGAATGACACAACTTGTGGGCGGGGAGTGCAGGGTGGGAATGGGAAGGGAGGGGCAGCAAAACCTAGGGATTACAAAGATGTGCAATTTGTATATAAATACATTATTTATTAATTTAAAAAAGTTATACATGATGTGATAAGAGAATTTACAACATACAGTGAAGGAATTTATTTATTATTATTTAATTTTATATCCTTGTCTACCCTGAGGTTCTCCACCACCTTGTCATCCGTGAACAATCACCTTAATCTTTTGTTCCCATCTTACCCCCTATTTTATTCCCCCTCACCCTCTCTTGTTATATGCTTCAGTTCTGCTGACAGTTTTAAATTTTTCTTGTTCATTTATTTATTTGTTTTCACTATATATATATATATATATATCCCACTAATGGTGAGATCATCAGTATTTCTCTTTTTCTTTCTGGCTTATTTCCACTAACATGATTCCTTCTAACCCCATCCATGTTGCCACACATTACAGAGTTTGTCTTTTTTGAAGAATAATAATTCATTGTGTAAATATACCACAACTTTCTGATCCATTTGTCTATTTTATTTTAGGGTATTTGGGTTGCTTCCATATCTTGGCTATTGTAAATAGTGCTGCAATAAACATCTGAGTACAGGTATACTTTTGAATTAGTGTCTTTATTCTTTGGGTAGATTCCAAGAAGTGGAATTCCAAAAAGCTGGATCAAATAGTAGTTCCATTTTTTAGTAGTGTAAAGGTCCTTCACACAGCTTTCCATAGTGGCTGGACTAGTTTGCTTTCCTACCAGCAGTGTAAAAGCAGCCCTTTCTCTCCACATCCATGGCAACACTTGTTGTTGCCTTTTTTTTAAATGGGTCATTCTTACTGGTGTTAATATGATATCCTATTGTGGTTCTGATGTGCATTTCCCTGATTATTATTGATGTTGACCAAAAGCAATTGACAGATTCAATGCAATCCCAATAAAAATTCCAATGACATTCTTTAAAGAGATAGAACTGAAATTACTGAAATTCACATGGAATAATAAAAGACCTCAAATAGCCATAGTACTCCTAAGCTAAAAAGGGAGAGGAAGAGGTATTTCATTCCCAAACTTGAAATTATATTACAAAACCATAATAATTAAAATAGTATGGTACTGGCATGAAAACAGATACACATAGCAATGAAACAGAATTGAATACTGAGAAATAAGCAACATAAAAATGGTCAAGTAATTTTTGACAAAGGGGCAAAAAACATACAGTGGAATAAGGATAGCCTCTTCAATAAATGCTGCTGGGAAAAATGGACCACTATATGCAAACAAACAAACAAACAAACAAACAAACAAACAAACAAAAACACTGCATCTAGACCACTCCTTCACAACATGTATAAAAACCAACTCAAAATGGATAAAAGACTTGGATGTAAGACCTGAATCTGTAAACTACATAGAGGAAAATATGGGCAAAACATTCCAAGACTTACATTTCAGAAACCTCTCAGGGCACATCTACAGAGGCTAATAAATGAAGGAAAACATAAGCAGCTGGGACTACATCAAAATATAGTGGGGGAATTAAAAAATGAGAGTCATACCTTCTTCCTGGAACTATGTATTAGGATGGAAAGACATTATTGCTAGGTAAAGCAAACTCAACAATGATATACAAAAAAGCATTTGCTAGGGAATTGGGGGTGGAAAAGAGCACAAATCTTTGAACTGTCAAAGGTAAGGGAAACAGTTTGATACAGATGGATCAATGGGCACACAGAAAGGACAGGACTAGAGATGTTGATGAATATGTGCAACCAAGGTTAAAAATACTGTTTTTAGGTAATGGAGAGTTATTGAGTCGATTTAATTGGGAGAGACCAAGGGTGAGATTAAAATTTTTACATTTAATATTTTACAGATTATACTGGTAATACTGATGAAGATGAGCAAGATCAAAGACAAAGAGGCAATTTAAAAATGATTATTATACTATTCCCAGTTGAAAAATGTGGGTGCTTGATCTGAAGAAATGATAAAGGAAATTCTAAATAAGGGAGGATCCTTAATTCCTGCTAGAATCATATGTATGATGGGGTAGAGGTAGGAGTACATTTCAAATATGAGGTCTCTTGAAAGATCTGTGGGATTACTTTTTACCAACTGTGATGTATTTTTTGTTGTTGTTGTAGTAACAGATAACATGTAACTACATTCTTAAGTTTATATTATACAGTATGTTGACTATATCTATTTGTGTATTACAGATCTCTGGAACTTCATCTTGCATAATTGAAATTATATGCAATGTAGAGTAACATTCCAATCTTGTTCTCCCTTTCCTCTGGCAACCATATTCTACTAAGAGTTTAACTACATTTTATAAATCATATAAGCACAATTATGCAGTATTTGTCTTTCTGAAATATTGGTGTTTTTCATTCAATATAATGTCCTCAAGATTTATCCATATGACAAGATCCATAACTTTTTTAAGATTAAATAATACTACTCTGTATGTATAGACATTTTTATCCATTCATCCACTGATTGCCTTTTGGTAAATTTCTATCTTTTGGCTATTGCAAATAATGCTATAATGAAAACGAGAGTACAAATATGTATTTGAGATACTGATTTCAGTGCTTTTGTATAAATATTCAGAAGAAGAGTTACTAGATTAAATGATGATTATGTCTTCAAACATGTGAGGAGGATTCATACTGTTTCTCTGAGATGGCTCCACCATTTTATACTCCCACAAACAATGAATACAGTTTCCATTTTTGCATATTATCCTAGAGCACTTGTTATTTACTGTTTATTTATTTGTTGTTTTTTATAAAGCACATATAACATCTCTGAAGATATATTCAGTTGGGGTTTTGATTTACATTTCCCTGATTATTGGTGATGCTGAATATCTTAAACCATCATGTACTATTACACCTTCTTTCTAATGAATGCCTATTTAAGTGTTTCTGCCACCATTCAAATCATTTAAAATTATTTCACTACTGAATTGTAGGAGCTCCATATACATACATATATATCCCCTATCAAATATATGGTTTACAAGTTTTTTTTCATTCTGTAGTTCACCTCTTCACTCTATTTATTGCTTTAATTTGCTGTGAAGAAACATTTCAGTTTGATATGTCACTGGTTTTTACTTTCCTTGCCTGTCCTCTGATATCACATCCAAGATATTTTACCAAGAGAAATGTCATGAATTTTTTTTAATGTTTTCTTCTACGAATTTTATAGGTTTAGGCCTTTACATTTAAGTAATCTACTTTCAGTTGATTTTTGTGTATGGTGTAGGGAAATGATCTACTTTTATCATTTTACATACAGAAATCCAGTTTACTTGACATTATTGTTGACTAGGGATTTAAAAACTTTGTTGAATAGTGGTGTTGTGAATTGACATCCTCATCTTAGTCCTGGCCACAGAGAGAAACATTTGCTTTTTCACCATTGATTATCATTTTGCAGTGGATTTTTCCTCTATAGCCATTACTATGTTGAGATATGTATCTTCTGTTTCCAATTTTTGAGTTTTTATCATAAATGTGAGTTGAATTATTGGCAAATACTTTTCAACATCATATTGGTTTTTACTTTTATTTTTATGGTGAATTACATTCATTGATTTACATATGTTGAACTGTTCTGTATCCCTAGCATGAATTCCACTTGATCATACTGTATATTTTAATATATTGCTGAACATAAGTGCCATGATTTTATTAAGAATGTTTGTATCCATGGTCATCATAGATACCTAGGACTGGAAGTGCTAAGTCATATGGAAATGCATATTTACTATTTTAAGAAATCTTCATAATATTTTCCAATAGGAATGAACCAGTTTATATTCCCACCAATACTGTAAGGTAGTATTCAAACACTATCCAATTTTCAGTTATCTCCAAGAAACACACTTAAGCTTCCAAAGGTAAAGATCAGCTCAGATTAAAGATCTGGAAAAAAATCCTACAAGTAAATGGGATCCAAAGGAAGGCAGGGAGAGCCATACATATAGCACATGAAATAGATTTCCAGCTAAAAAAGGTAACAAGGGACAGGAATGACATTTTATAATAACTAAGGGGCTAATACATCAGGAAGATAAAACATTCAATAATATGTGTGTACTAAATGAAGAAGCATCAAAATATATTAAGCAAATGCATGCAAATCTGAAAATAGAAACTTGTGGCAGGGAACTTTAACACCTTACTTTTACCAGTGGACAGATCAACCAGAAAGAAAATTAATAAGGGAATAGTAGCCTTAAAATAAAGAATTAGAAGTCATGTGCTTAATAGATATTTATAGGAAACTGTATCCCTGAAAAGCTGAATGTATATTCTCCTCAAATGCATATGGAACATTCTTAAGGATTAACTGCATTCTGGGTTATAAGTATCAACAAATTCATGAAGTCTAAAAATATACCATACATCTTCTCTGACCATAAAGGTATCAAAGTAGAAATCAACTACAAAAAAAAAAAAGCTAGTAAAACCTTTAGTACATGGAGACTGAACCACACATTATTGAATGAATATGGGTTAATAAGGAAATAAAATAAGAAATTTAGAACTATCTTAAGACTATTGACAATGAGAACACAATCATCTAGAACTTATGGGAGTCAATAAGAACAGTGCTAAAACGAAAGTACATAACAATATGGGCCCTCATGAACAAGCAAGAAAGAGCTCAAATAAATAATTTTATCTCTTTTAAGTATATAGAAAAATAACAAACAAAAATCCAGTACAAGGAAGGAAAAAATAGAGGAGGAATAAATGAAATAAAATTCAAAAACACAGTCTGAGAACACTGATCCAACAACAGGGAAAGCTCCCATCACAGTCCACCATGCCGGGTGACCCAGGAGAAGGTGAGCACAGGCCCAGGCCCCACATCAGTGTGCTGGCCCACCTCATCAGTGTACCCCAGCTCCAGGTCACAGCAGGGAAGTCTCCCTATGTAGTCTATTAGCCTGGCGACCCAGGAGAAGAGCTGAAATCTTCAGATACCATTAACAGAGATCCAGACAAGAGCATACGAGGGAGAAGTTTCAGCTGCCTACACCTCTTTTCCTGCTCACCAACCACTGCAGCCACAAATTTGGCAAATACTTATACAATCCAGCAATACCATCACAAAATAGTGCCCACTGGCATCAGTAGCATTAGCACACCAAGGGCAGAACAAACTTGAAAGCAAAATATCGGCAGAAGAAAAACCACAAATGATAAAACCAACCATCCTGAGACCAATACACCTCAGAAACTAAGTCAGCCCACTGAAACCAACAACACGTGTGCAGAAAAATATTTTGATGTGATGTGACAGGAAAATAATTCAGAACTGTCATAATCAAAAAAGTGGAAGATTTAACAGAGAAGACAGAAAAGGAAATGAATGGGATGAAAATCAAAACCAATGAATTAAGAAATGAGAATGAATCCTTAAAAAATAAATTGTTAGAAGCTAACAAAACAACAGAGGAACTAAACAGCTCAGGAAAAAGTCAAGAGCAAAGAATAGAAAAGATGAAAGAAAGGGTTAGCACTCTTGAAGATTCAGACCTAGACAGAAAGAGAAAAAAAAAAAAAAAAAAAAAAAAAAAAAAAAAAAAAAAAAAAAAAAAAAAAAAAAAAAAAAAAAGAGAAAGAGAAAAATGAAGTAAAAATGAAGATGCATTCAGGGAAATATCTGACAACTTGAGAAAAACCAACTTCAGAGTATTAGGCATCCCAGAAAGAGAAGAGAAAGATAAAGAAACTGAGAAAATATTTGAAGAAATAATTGAAGAGAATTTTCCAAACCAGAAGAAATGAAAAGACATATAATATATATATAAGAAGCTAGAAGAACACCAACATACTATAGTGAAAGAAAAACTACAGCTAGACACATAATAGTTAAAACACCAAAAATTCAAGACAAGCATAAAATAACGAAGCTAGTGAGAGGCAAAAAGCAGATAACCTATAAAGGAAAACTTGTTAGGCTCATCTCAGACTTCTCAGAACAGATACTTAGGGCAAGAAGAAAATGGAGTGAGGTGTACAAAAAACTCCAAGACAAAAAATGCCAGCCAAGGATACTTTATCCTGAAAAACTCTCCTTCATATATGAAAGGAAAATATGGTCCTTTTCAGACAAACAAAACCTCCAAAAATTTGCCATAATCAACCCCTGCCCTCTTCAAGAAATACTACAAGAAGACTTAAAATGGAAAATGGAAAAATGAATGGGAAGAATGGAACAAAGAAACAAACTGAACCACAGAAAAAGAAAAGAAATTAATATATTGACAAGTATAGACTGCCACTTATCAACAATCACCCAAAATGTTAATGGACTAAACTCATCAATAAAAAGAAGCAGTAACAGAATGGAAAAAAAAAAAAAAACAGAATCCAACTTTCTGATGTCTCCAGGAAACATAGCTAACTGCTAAAGATAAATGCAGATTGAAAGCAAAAGACAGGAAAACAATCCTACAAGCAAATGAACCACAAAAGAACTCAGGTACAGCTATACTTATACCAGATAAAGTAGATTTCAGACTAAAAAAGGTAATAAGAATCAAAGATGGCTACTATATAATGATCAAGGGGATAATACACCAGGAAGATATAACACATGGACCAAATGAAAGAGCATCAAAATACAACAGACAATCACTGACATCTCTGAAGAAAGACATTAAAGAAAATAACATATATTAGGAGATCTCAACACTCCACTCTCACCAAGGGTCAGTTCAACAAGACAGAAAATAAACAAGGACACAGCAACCCTAAACAAAAGGACCTAATAGACATCCACAGGACACTGTACTCAGTAAGAAAGGAATACACATATTTTTCAAGGGTACATGGATCATTCTCTAAGATTGACCATGTACTGGGCTATAGGACCAGCATCAGCAAATTCACAAGAACTGAAATCATACCAGCAACTTTTTTTGGCCCATAAAGGCATCTAAATAGAAATACATAATGCAAAGAAGGAAAGGAAACCTCATATATCATGGAGACTGAGGCCATCACTATTGGAAAAAGTGGATTAGTGAGGAAATCAAAATAGAAATAAATATTTCAAGTGAACGATTACAAGGACACAACGTTCCAGAATATATGGGATGATGCAAAAGCAGTAATAAGAGGGAAATATTTAGCAATACAGTTCCACATCAAGAAAAAAGAAAATACCCAAAGAAACAACCTAATCTCACTTCTGAGAGAACTAGATAAAGAACAACAGAAAAATTCAAAAGCAAGTAGAAGGAGATAATTAAAAATCAAGCAGAAACAAATGAAATTGAAACAAAAAAGACAATCAAAAAGATTTAAAAAAAAACAAAAAACTGGTTCTTTGAAAAGATAAACAAAATAGATAAATTTCTAGTCAGGTTTACAGAGAAGGGAAGGGAGAAAATACAAATAAGTAGAATCATATATGAAAGAGCATAAATTACAACAGACAAAGCAGAAATACAGATGATAATTAGAGATCACTAGGAACATCTACATTCAAACAAGTTCAACAACCTCAATGAGATGAACAAATTTTGGAAGATTACAACCATCCAAAACTGGATAAAGAAGACAGAAAGCCTAAATAAACCAATCTCAAGCAGCAAAATTGAAATGGTAATAAAATACCTCCCCCAAAACAAAAGCCTTTGACCAGATGGATTCACAAATGAGTTCTACCAGATGTTGAGATGAACTAGAACCTATCCTCCAAAAACTCTTTCAAGAAACAGAGAAAGACTACTACTAAATACACTCTACAAAATCAACATCCCACTAATACCAAAACCAAACAAAGATAACATAAAGAAAAGAAAACTATAGGTCAATCTCCTTAATGAACATAAATGCAAAAATTCTCAACAAAATCCTAACAAATAGAATCCAACAATGCATTGAAAAGATAACACACCATGACAAAGTGGGATTTATCCCAGTAAAACAAGGATGGTGTAACACCAAAAAATCAATTAATGTAATCCAATACATCAATTAAAAAAAATAAAAACCACATTATCATATCAATACATGCTGAGAAAGGATTTGACAACATGCAACATCCATTTATAATGATGGTCCTTGAAAGTCTGGACAATAGAAGGAATGTACCTTTACGTAATAAAAGCGATATATGACAAACATACAGCCAATATTATCCTAAACAGAGAAAAACTGAAAGTCTTCCCACTGAAATCAAAAACAAGGCAAGGCTGTCCACTCTTACCACTTCTTTTCAATATAGTTTTAGACATCTTAGCTAGAGCAATTAGGCAAGAAAAGAACATACAAGGGGTCCAAATAGGGAAAGAAGTAAAGCTGTCACTATTTGCATATGATATGATAATGTATAGAGAGAATCCTAAGAATTCTACAGAAAACCTAATGAAAATAATAAACCAGCTCAGTAAGGTAGCAGGCTATAAAATCAACACACAAAACTCAGTAACCTTCCTATATGCACAAACTCTGTCTAAAGAAGAAGAGATAAAGAAAACTATCCCATTCACAGTTGTACCAACAAAAATTGAACACATGGGAATAAACTTAACAAAGGATTTGAAAGACTTATACAAAGAAAATTATAAAACATTGTTAAAAGAAATAGAAGAAGACACAAAGAAATGGAAAGACATTCCCTGCCTGTGTATTGAAAGAATTAACCTTGTCAAAATGGCCATTCTACCAAAAAACAATCTATAGTTTCAATGTAATTTCAATGAAAACCTCAATGCAATTCTTCAAAGAAATTGAAAAAATGTTACTAAAGTTCACTTGGACTAATAAAAAAAACTTGAATAGTCGAAGCTGTCCTGGCTAACAGGAAAGGGAATAAAGGTATTACACTCCCAGACTTTAAATTGCACTACAAATCCATA
>PVHY01009909.1:18725-34013 GCA_004024945.1 Uropsilus gracilis
AAAAAAAAAAAAAAAAAAAAAAAAAAAAAAAAAAAAAAAAAAAAAAAAAAAAAAAAAAAAAAAAAAAAAAAAAAAAAAAAAAAAAAAAAAAAAAAAAAAAAAAAAAAAAAAAAAAAAAAAAAAAAAAAAAAAAAAAAAAAAAAAAAAAAAAAAAAAAAAAAAAAAAAAAAGAAGGAAAACATAAACACCTGGAACTATATCAAACTAAAAAGCTTATGTTCAGCTATTGAGACAATAACTAAAACAAAAAGACACCAAACTGAATGGGAAAAAAAAATTGTTCTCCATACAAGTGATAAGTGTCTGATATAAAAGACCCAAAAGAACTCACACAACTTAACAAAAACAAATAAAAAAGCCAAGTCAAAATGGGGAGAAGAGCCAGGCATGGTGGTGCACGCCTGTAAGCGGCAGCCTAGGAAGCCACAGATGGGGCCAGCCAGGAATCGTGGTTTGAGTCCCACCAGGGGCACGTAGCGAGACCTGGTTCCAAAAAAATATAGCTGGGCGTGGTGGCGCACGCCTGTAATTCCAGCTACCTGGGAAGCTGAGGCTGGGGATTGCTTGAGTCTGTGGTACCCTGGGCAACGTGAGCCTGCAGTTCCACAGGCAAAAATGGTGAGACCTAGTTAAAAAAAATGGGGAGAAGAGCTGAAAAGACATTTCTCCAAAGAGGAAATACAAAAGTCCAACAAGTATATGAAAAAATGCTCAATATCACCATTAGTCAGGGAAATACAGTTCAAAACCACAATGAGATACCATCTTACACCAATAAGAATGGACCATATATGAAAAAAAAAAGGTGATAACAAATGCTAGTGCAGATGTGCAGAAAAGAAACACTCTTACACTGCTGGTGGGAATGTAAACTGGTACAGCCACTATGGAAAGCTATGTGGAAGGCACTTAAACTACTGGAAATGGAACTACCATTTGATCCAGCAATCCCATTTCTGAGAATCTACCCAAAGGATACAGAGATACTAATTCAAAAGGATAACTGTACTCAGATGTTTATTGCAGCACTATTTACAATAGTGAAGATATTAAAAACAATTCAAATGCCCCCAAATAGATGAATGAATTAGAAAATTGTGGTATATGTACACAATAGATTATTATTCATCAGTCAAAAAAGATAAACTATGCCATTTGTGGCAACATGAATGGAGCTAAAAGGACTCATGCTAGTGGAAATAAGCCAGAATGAAAAAGAGAAATACTGGATGATCCCATCTATATGTGGGATATAGGGAAAGCAAACAAACTGAATAAACAACAAACTGTCAGCAACAAACTTAAAACCAACAAACTGTCAGCGGAACTAAGCACAGAGCAAGGGAGGGTAAGAGGGGAAAAGTCAGGGGAGGATGGGCACAAGAGATTAAGATGATGGTTCACGGGTAATGAGGTGGTGGGAGAACTTGGGGGTACACAATGATGTCAAAAATATGCACATGTGCAGTCAAAAAAATGAAAAGAAAAAAATCTTTAAAAATAAAACAGAAATACTGCCTCAACTAAAAGTTAGTTCTTTGAAAACAAAAATAGAATTTACAAATCACTGCTGACTCACAAAGGATCTCAAATAAGATCAGAAATTGAAAGACAAGATAAAAACAGACATCTTCACAATTTAGATGATTATGAAATTACTATGAACACTTGTAGGCTAATAAATTCAATAATCTAGAAGAGGTGGAAAAATCTTAGAAATACATAATCATCTGGAACATATTAGGGAGAAATAGAAAATCTGAACACCCTGTTATAAGGAAAATGAAACAATAACCAAGTCTCCAAAAAAAATTCAAGGACCAGATGGCTTCAGAATGAGTTGTACCAAATCTTCAGAGATGAGCTAATACCTATACTGACTAAATTCTTTAAAAAAAAAAAAACTGAGAAAGAGGGAATCCTCCCAATCACATATAATGAAGACAACATCATCCTGGTAGCAAAAACATTTAGAGTTTTCTGGGGATCCCCTTGTTTGTGGTGAGTCATTTTTTTTCTTTCACTGCTTTCAAAATTCTTTGTCATAGAGTTTTGGCAATTTGTAGTGTGTCTTAGTATTTATTGTTGGTAGTTTGGTCCTATCTGTAATATTGGTGAGATGCTGAATCTGAATGCTCACTATCTTTTCCAGATTTGGGAAGGTTTTTGTCATCATTTCTTCAAATAAGCTTTATCTTTGCTTTGCTTCTTTATTCCCTTGGTATACTACCATAATTAGTATATCAGTCCATGTGTTGAAGTACAAGTCTCAGACCTTTTCCTCTCTTTTACATTCTTATCTCTTGTCTTCCTTTGATCAGATAATTTCAAATAACCTGTCTCAAGTTCACTGATTCTTTCTTCTACTTGGTCAATTCTACTGACCCTCTCTAGCAAATCTTTCAATTCATAATTGTGTTCTTCATTTTGATTGTTTACATTTTACTGTCCATTTGTGATTATTTTTAGTAGGTTCATCTATCATTCCCCTGAGGTCACTGAACAGCTTCACGATGCTTGTTTTAAATGATTTGCCATGTAATTCATACACATCTATTTTCATAGAGTTGGTTTCTATAGATTTATTTTTTTCTTCAATGGAGTAATGTTTTCCCATTTATTTGTGTGCTTTAAAACCTTATGTTTGTTATCTGTGAACTTAAAAGCATAGTTACTGCTCCCATTTTTTGCAGACATTCCTCCTATTCATTCCGAAATGAACTGTCAGCATGGCTAAGGATTCAGGGGGTCTTCCAGATACTTTTTTCTGGGGATGCATCTTTCTCCAGGCTTTGTAATTTCTTAATTAGAGTATTTTGCTGATTTTGTGAAATCAGGGATTTGTAGTCTCTTGCTCCCTCTGGTGTCTACAACATTATATGTTTTTTATATTGCCTCAAGCTACTGAGCACTGTATTTCTGAATGCTCCCAGGGACCCCTAGCATGTCAGTTCCCTGTTAAAACACTCTAAGTCAGGAGAGAAACAAACCAGCCCATTGTGCCATCCCCTAAAAAGCTGGAACACTTGATGTACATTCTATTCCTCTCTTTACAAAGGAAGAATTTGAGTTGGGCTTTTCCTCCCAAATGTAATCTGTGCCCTCTTGGGGGAGGAGCTGAACAGTTTTTCTTGTTCATTTAGAGTAACTTTCCTTTCAGCTTATTTGGTATACTATGACTTCCCATCTAATTTATGGTAAAGTCATTAAGATGTTTTGAAGTATATAGTGTTGCTAGTTGGGTGTTTCTGTAGATAACATGGTTTGGGGCTTCCAATTCTACCATCTTACTGTCATCTCTTGAATTATTTATTTTTTAAATACTTTCAGCTAAATTGCAGTCTCTGTAGCCTAGTCATTTTGTGTCTTCCAAGACCTCACGCAGTGTAAATATTCAATAAATATCTTACTGACTGGATGAATCATATCAACAAATCAAGTTAAGAATGAATCTTTCCTAAAGCTCTCACTAATTAAGACTAGGCATCCAATAGAAGACACTTCTAGTTTCTTTACCAAAAACCTACATATTACCCAAACCTATAATCTCATTATTTAACTTTGTAAAGCTTATAAAAAGTCTTTATTGTTTAAACTTTCACTAATCCTCTTAGTACCTGAAACCAATTAAAAAGTAGTTGTAGGAAGATAGATAAGAAAGAGGAAGAGAGAAGAAACTATAAGATAGGTTGAATATGTATTCACACACTGAATATCTATTGTGTGTGAACAAGGTACTAGCAAAGAACTTGTACATTGGTGCCAAGGGGTTTAAAATGATCCTGTAAAGAAATAGGGCATAGAGAATCTGAAGAATTAGGTAATTATAGGATATGATTAAATAACAAGGAGATGAGCTTCAATACATGGTAAGGTTGAAGTCAGGTTTCAGTAAGGAAAATGAACGAGACATATAAAAGCAGATGGTCTATGTATACATTTTCAAACAATTGAGGATGAACAGGAAAAAGAAAAGAAATAGTATGCCTCAAAGAAGAAACAGGCTAAAGAACGTATCTCTTTCTAGCTCTCTCTCTCTCTTTCTCTGTGTATATATGTGTGTGTTGATACACAAATACACATTTCATATGAAAGGAAATTTAGTGCAATTACTATGGAACATACAGTTGAAAGATGGGATAATTGATGGTTACCAAAACATATGAGAATGGCTGAAATCAAGAACAGAGGTAGAAACTTAAAAGAAATAATGGCACCTCTTCTTCCTAGAATTGAGGAAGGGGGGAATTAAAATTAAAATTGAGACATTTTTGAAACAGAGGGGAAGAAATTTAAGGCACTTCACATTGAATGATGTCTGTCTGTTTCTTTTATGACTGTATATAATGCTACTTTCCAGATCTGTTAAATGAAATGTTTCACAATTTTCCTTCTGCTAAGAATAAAGATATTGGGATGGAGAAGGATGCCAACTGGAGTAGATAAAGTACAATAAAGCAATCAGTTTGAAAAAGATAACAGGACAACTAATAGAATTATTCACTGGCATATACAGATATAATAGAAATCAAATAAATAGAAAGTTGAAAAGAAACAATTGCCAAGTGAATCTATAGAACAATGAATTTACCTTTGACAAATGAGGAATTCGTTCTTACTGGGCTATTGCTACATGGAACATTAAATCAGAGTCTCCCTTCATTTCCTGCAAATTTTAACAGGAGTCTCTGCTGTTGACATCTTATTTGCTTTTCCTATTTATGAATTCTATGGACATCAGATATAAAAACCAAAATCCCAGAAATAAGCATATAGAAGCAAAGAGTAAATGTAAGTATAGATCATCAATCTGCAAAGTTTAAGAGACACAAGCCTGATATACTAACTGGTCACTTATAAAAGAATCAGTTACATTGATAAACTGACTTCCAGGTGAAGACAAGAAGATACAAGAGTTGCTATACATTTGTATATAACAGCATAGTCAACAGTAACTGTATATGTATATCTATAACAACAGTCAACAGTAATTCTAAGCTATCTAAAATGGGAAAGCTAATAATCATTTATTCAACAGTGACCAGCTGATTGCTCAATAGAATGTTCTATTTTTTTTGGGGGGGGTATTTATTTATTTATTTGATTGCACATATGTATATTTTTAACATCATTGTATACCCTGAGGTTCTCACAGCCTTGTCATCTGTGAAACATCATCTTAGTATGTTCTATTATACTGCCTTTGGGGGACACAAAGAACCTTAACCTTCCATACCTCCTACAGCCAATAACAGCTCATCCTACTTTACAGCAATGATAAAGAAATTAAATGATACTGATTTGTTTTAGTTCTTTGGAGAAATATACTGCATAAATATTAGATATTATTAATAATACTAAACCTTCCCCTCTAGAATTCACTTATTTGGAATTTGCAGTATTTTCATTTACCCATAATTTAGGTAAGGAGGTTTTCAGACTGAGTCTTGATTAAAATTCTCTCCCTACTCTAAGTTATGATACCACATATACATATTATCTCTGTTCCTTGTTGACTCATCATCACAATCATCTTATTGAGGTATACTATGGTTAGATTATGGGGTCATCAAGTTAAAATCTTATTGAACAACTTAGCTATATTGGAAAATCATCATTAAAGCAATGTGTGAATTCTTAAAACATCTGAAACTAAGGGAAATAAACTATCTGATATAGACCCTGTAGTGGGGCAGAGTTCCTGTTCATGGAAAAGAAGTGTTTCAAGCATATGAAAACTTTCAAGACACAGAAGTTCCAGGATGGCTATTGCTTTTGTAATAATAATAATAATAATAATAATAATAATAATAATAATAATAATAATGATAATGATAATGATAATAAGTATATTATGAACATAATGGAAACACTATTAATCCAATTTTCAGAATTCATATATTGGCAAAGATTAGACTCTATAGAACTGGTCTCAGGCCAAGTTTGTCCTACATTCAAACTTTGATAGAGTATGCTTTCTCATTCATGGAGTCTTAAAAGCATTTAAATGTCAGGTGTGCCTTCCTTTGCCCCAGTTTTTTTCCAAATTTCTTTTTCAGCGACTTTGCCCATGGTGACAATACCTTATCCATGTGAGAATCAAATACTCCTGTAATGATAGTTCTACATCTTTTCATACTTATTTATTGTCCAATTTTTAATGGCTTCTCAGCCTTCAACTTTTCTACTTCGCTAGAAACTCAAACTTGTTATGTTCTCTGACATAACTTATTTAATCATCACCTTGTTTGGTCTCTGCAACTTCTAAATGTACATATTTGAAGTTAGATTATTAACCCTACATTATAAGGACTAATTTCATAAATTCTTCCACAACTCTTGTATAGTCCTTATTTTGTGTTCACTTTAATCTGTGGTTGCCCACTGCAAAAACACAAGGGATACTGAGAGCAGTAGTGGGATGAAAAGGAGGGGAGATTCTGATGTTCTCAAAATGACAGCAACACTTGTGTAGTAACCACAATTCTATATGACAGTCCTTATATAGCATAGTAATTTCTGGAAAGAACTATTTTCTAAAAGACTTCAAAGTTTAAGTCATATCTTTATAGACAGAGAGTAATTAACAGAATAAATACAGCAAAGTCATGCCTTTACCTCATTCATGAAGAACTCCTTATAACTGTGTTTTATGTGTTAAATAGCCTGATGATAATTTCCTCAATTTCCTAAAAGATTACCTAAAATACAAAATTTGCCTTATATAAAATAAGCAATTTCAGCTGGAAGGAGTATT
This sequence comes from Uropsilus gracilis, assembly GCA_004024945.1. Taxonomy (NCBI): domain Eukaryota; kingdom Metazoa; phylum Chordata; class Mammalia; order Eulipotyphla; family Talpidae; genus Uropsilus; species Uropsilus gracilis. The sequence continues at coordinate 25,483 of PVHY01009909.1, forward strand.
AAAATTATCTTGTTACCCTTCCTCTCATGTTAGATATCTAGAGATAATGATATGTAAAACTTTGTTTTCCCTCTTTTTACTTATTTAAAAATCACCTATTATATACTGATTGAAATAGTTAGAAAACAGAACTGCCAAAAAATACTATAAAATTGATGGTATCAATAGCAATAGAGGCAAAACATACTATTGAGAAATAGTGTACTAAGTTGACAAATATTCCTAATAAATTCCAAATGTAACACTCCCTAGTTTATCATTTATAATCAGAAGAAATTCTTGAATGACACAAATTAACTTATTTATCTAATGCAATGCTGGAGTACATGCAGTTTTTCTGGCTATTTAAGGGCAGGTCCCTCCAGAAAACTTTTCTATACTTCCTGTTCTTCATAGCTGGTTTTCAGTTATATGTGTACTGAAACTTCCAGAATAATTTTCCATTTGAAAGAATTTTTGTTGTAGATATCAAGAAGTAAAAATGATGCCCTCTCAATCATTTCTATTTTCCCACTGAATCAATTCACACTGGATAACACTCTATTACATTATACAATTGTTCTCCTTCTATCGAAAAACCCACTTCATATAAAGGAACAGAAGAAAGCACCCTAGTGAAATAAGTCTGAGTAAACAACACTAACATTAATGGGACTAATCATAAGGAATAAGAGCACCAATTTTGGCCTCACTATATGTAAACTGCTTGCTAGCTTGGATAAGCTCTTTACCTGTGAACCTAATTTCCTCATATAAAAAAAGTGACTCATAGATATTTCTCCAAAGAAGACATTCAAATGGCAATATAAACAGACAAGATTCTCATATTGTTAGCCATCAGAAGCATGCAAACTAGAACCACAGTGATATATATCACCAACATAAAAGGAAAATAACAACTGTTGTCAAGGATATGGAGAAATTGAAATATTTATACATCTAGTTGGAAATACACAGCATGATACAGTTGCTTCAGACAAAAAGGTCTGACAATTCCTCAAATGGTTAAATGTAGAGGAATCAAATGACCCAACCATTTTACTCCTAATATCCAAGATAAATAAATACATATGTCCATATAAAAATTGGACAAAAATATTTAAAGCAGTTTGCCATATAGTATTTGTATACAAATGTTTAAAGCAATATATTTATAATATTTAGTGGAAGAAAAGAAAAAATACCCTTCAACTGATGAATGTTCCAATAGATGTAGCATATCCATACAATGAAATATTGTATGGCAAAAAAGGGATAAAGTATTGGTACATGCTACATCATATTTGAATCTGTAGAACAAAATGATAAGTGTCTGAAGCCATTCACAAAGGACCATGTGTTATATGACGTCATGTATATTAAACATTCAGAATAGGCAAACTTATAGATGTATAAAACTGATTAGTGGTTGCTGAGAGATGAAAGGAGTTTGGAAATGGGGGACTGAGATGTGAATGCTCTTGAGTATGGAGTTTTGGGGGAGGGTTGTTAAATGGTTTGAAATTAGCTGATGATGGTTGCACAATACTGTAAATATACTGAAAAGACTGAAATGTATGAAATAAATGAGTCAGTTGTATTATATATGAATATCATGATGTTTTTAAAAATGGAATGAATAGCTGAGTCTCTATCTTAGAATTACTGGGAGGACTAAATGAGATAACTCATGTTAAGTAGCCAATACAGTATCTGAAACCTGGTAAACAATCAAGTTTACCAGATTTCAATAAATGGAATCTCTACTACTATTATACCTACTACTATTACTGCTATTTCTACTATTAACAATAATAGTTATTAACAGCATAACATTAATACTACTTAGCATGTACAATGACAATTATTAGCAAAAGAGTGATGGTCAAATTATATATTAAATATTATTACAGTAGCATTTATTAAATAATACTAAGTATTACAAAAATATTTTTATTAGTCTTGGTAGTAAATACAATTAAATATTAATAACTCAATGATATAGTTATAATAGACACAGCTTTTTTTGTTATTAGTGTTAAAATGTTCCTATTAGACTAAAAGCATCATGTGAGGATATCATTTTGGATCTACATAATGTTACCATACTCAGTATGGTATATTCTTATACCATACTATATACCATACCATTACTATAAGAAAACTAACAAACTATGGAGTCAGACACATCTGATCAAAAATCCATTTTCTGCCATTAGCTAATTATGTAGCCTCAGAAAAATTATTTCATCTCTCTGAGACTGAATTTCTTCATCCTACAAAATAGTTTAACAGTATCTACAACTACTTTGTGCTCTAATGAGGAATAAATCAGTGTACAAATGTCCATTGTAGTGCCTAACACATAGCAAATTCTCAAATAACTTTGTTTACAATATGAAAAATCATGGCATTGGTACTAACCAATGTGTGATGAAGCTTAAAGTATATTATAGTGCATAAAGCTCATATTAGTTTCTAGCTTTTATTAATATCTTAATAGCACACAAGCTATAGTAATGCCGCCAAACACCGACATATACATCACTATATGGTCTGGTCAATAATCATGCTATTTCTGAGATACTTATAATCAAAATTTACAGACAACATTTACTAAATAGTTAATGCTTTTATTTTCATTTGAAGTTTCTCAAAACAGTATAACTAAGTTATACATACAGACAAAATAAGTGAATTACTCTCAGTCTCAAGCTTTAGTACTATAGTCAATTCTTAAAGAAAAGGCTTGGCACAGATTTTTCAAAGTTGTAAATAATTCATTTTTCATACTGAAAAACAGAGATCTCAGAGTCTGACAAGATTGTAGTAAAGATGCTAGGTTCACTTTCTCTAAATACTCATAACTAGATTGCAGAAGACCACAGCAAAAAAATAACCCAAAAAACTCCTGTGGGAAAAACAGATGACCACAGCACACACTAATTGTAATAAGTCTGGTGAAAGGAGACAGGAAACACTTTGAGTGAACCATGTTTATAGAGATACCAAGGCAGTACAGGCCATGAGAAGGAGGGGTTGGTTCTGTGTGAAGACCCCTAAAATTCCCTACTCAGGGTCACACACAAGTATCCCCAATATTGGGGATACTTGAGACCTGGCATTGTTACTGGATGTGGGTATCAGAGATGATGCCTAGGGCAGAATACATGGTTGGAAAGCTGCAGGTGTAGGGGTGCAGAATGATAATTATTAACTGGGCCTGAAGCTCTCAATATAGAATAACTTGAGCCTAAATTGGTGGAGGTAGGGTGATGGAAGAAACACATTACAAAAGAGATGTGTTTCCTCACAAAAGAGACTACTACTCTAAAAGCAAGGGTAGGATATTCAAAACACCTGCCACCCCTCACTCATCACAGCACTAAAACAAAAATAACAATGAATACTTGTATAAACTAGTATTCAAAGCACATGCTAATAATAGGAGCAAACCCTCTAGATAAGGCTCTGTGCCTGGAAAAGAACAACTTCCAGTCTGTGAAATCCATATCAATCAAAATTAATGGCTGGTGCTGTATCAAGTTCTCAAAAATAGCTTAGAGGGAGAGTAAACATGAAACTATAAGAGATGCTAAGACCAAAGTGCTGCCTTAGAGGATGCAATCACTGTGGATGTTCACACACAACTCTTGTTCCCACAGCACAGGAGGAAGAGTGAATCCCTCATGTTCACTGGAGGTTATCCTTCGGTGCATATTGTGCTGGTGCAGTCATTGATACAGTTCTCCAATGATAGTTCTCCTATTATTTGGGTTGCAAAAACAACAGTCTGAAAGTCTACCCCTGTAATAGCCCTAATAATGAAAAATAAGGAAGATAATATAAATTCTGGAACAAGAAAATCCTGATGAGAAGTCTCAACTCAGGAGAACAAGACTGAAAAGGAGGTTATGGTGACAGTTCTAGCAAAGCTTATGGAATTCAAAAAAACAATGGAGATTATAAAACAACAGTGGAATAAAGATAAAAAATATGAGGCAGTTACAAGTAGAAGTAGCAGTGCAAAGAACTGCTATACTTGAATTTAAAATTGCAGAAAAACAGAAGAAATGGAGAGAAATCATGAGCTTGAAAACACAACATCAGTGAACTCATAAAGAAAATAATGCAGGGGAAAATAAAAAGAAATTGTAATAGTGTAAAAGCCCTTTGGGATAACTCAGAGAAAAATTCCTATCATGGGCATCCCAGACAAGAAATGGAAAGGCATAAAAATGTATTTAAAAAATAATTGCTGAAAATGATTACAAATTGGGAAATGAACAAGACTTGGTGATCCAAGAGATTTAAAGAATTCCAAACAAAATAATACCAGACAGAAACACAACAACACATATTTAATAAAGTTGTTGAAAGCCAAATAAAATGAAAGAAAATTAAAATTATTAAGAGCAAAAAGGGTAACTTGTAAGGGAACACAAATCAGTGAACTTTTCAGTAGAAACATAACAAGCATGGAGGAAATAACAGGAGCTATTAAAAGCACTTAAAGAAAAAGAATTCCAGTAGAGAAACCTCTATGTAGCAAGACCATCATTCAAGACAAGAGGAAGAAGGAGGCGCTTCATGAAAAAGCAAAAACTGAAAGAATTTATTAGCACCAAGTCTCATATGAATGAAATCTTAACAGAGATATTATATAGCAATATAACAATGAATAGAGAGGCAATCGGCACCTATATCATTTGACATGGAAGAGGAGGAAAATAAGAATGTGGTCCATTGGAATGAAGAAAAGACCAAACCACCACTGATTCACACAAATAGCTCGTCATATACAAACCTTAGTAGAACCCTCAAAAACTAATGGGGGTAACAAAGAGAATGACAGAAACCAAAATAAAACATGTAAAGAATGCCCCAGAAAATAAAAGACAAACCAAAACTATAAAACAAAAATGTAGTAAAGTAGCAATAAGCGCTTGAATCTCAATGGTCATCTTAAATGGAAAAGGCCCAACTTCACCAGTCAAAAGAGGTAGTCTGGCTAATGAACTTCAAAACAAAGTCCAAACTTCTGTTATTTACAATAAACTCAACAACAAAGGATAACCTTAGAGTGAAAGGCTAAAAGACAATTACAAGTAAATTGCTATTAAGTTTAAAAAAAATCAGGAACAGTTACATTTAAATCACATAAAATAGGTTTCTAATTAAAAAGGTAGTAAGAGATAGACCTGGGTAACATATTATTAAGAACCTGATACAAGAAGAAACAACACTCATAAATATATAAATGCACCAAATGATGGAATACCAAAGTACATAAGACAACAGAACTAAAGAGAAACAGTGACAACAACACAATAAAAAGTGGGGGAGGGAATGGTTTAATACCCCACCTACAACAATGAACAGATCAACAACACAAGTAATAAATAAGGAGCGACAACCTTAAATGAGGAGCTAGACAAAAGAGGTCTCATAGACACCTATAGAATGCCCAACTGAAAAACAGCTGCATAAACATTTTGTTTTCAAGCGTAATATGGAGCACTTTCAAGACTAGATCATATGTTGGAACAGGTCAACTGTTGTTAAGATTTGGATTTATATACAAAGTATATAAAACACATAATCCAATAATAAGAAAATAAACAATCCATTAATAAATAGGAACTAGATATGAACAATTTACTGAAGAGGATATATGAAGACGTCAATAGACATGAATATAGGTTCATCATCACTTTCAGTAAGAGTGATACATGTTAAAATCACAATAAGATACCATCTCATGCCCATAGGAAAGACACATATTAAAAAGTTCTTCAACAACAAATATAGAAGAGGATGTGGAGCAAAAGGAACCCTATTACACTGCCTGTAGTAATGTAAACTGGTGCATTCATTATGAAAAGCAATATGGATTTATCCTAAAAATCTAAAAACAGAATTACTATAGATTTCACTCCTGGTGAAATTCCTATCCAAAGAATAGGAAATCATCAACACAAATATCAATATGTTCTATAATGTTTATAGTAATATTATTGATACTAGTTAAGACATGGAAGGAGCGTAAATACCCATTAATGGATTATAAAGATGAGGAGTACTCTTTAGCCAAAATAAAGTAGAAAATACAATCACTTCCAACAGAGCAGGAGAAATTTGAGAAAATTATGTGCATTAAAGTAATTAACAAAACAAATGCTGGATATTTAACACAGCAGGCAATTAGATAATGTAAAAACCCTTAAAAAATACTAGTGGACATCAATGAACACTGCAAGGGCTCTGAGGCTAAGGTACGGGGGAGGGACAAGGGAATGTAAAGGATAGTGGTAGGGAAAAACATAAATAATAAATGAATATGTGACAACAGAATAGATTACTTAACCCATGCTAAAGTTGTCCATGTTATTCTGTGAAAAAATAGATCTTTCAGAAACAGTTCACTAACACCAGAATGTCTATAAGGGAGAGGAATGCTGCTATAAACCACCTCCAACTATTATGAGTAAACACATGAAAACCTTCTTTTCCTCTCTAAACTTTTGACTTACTCTATATTAAAAGACGTTTTCAAGGAGGTACAAGTTGAAGGGTGAGGTTTTCAGAAACAAACAAAAAAATCAAAGAAATCCCTTGGCACCATAATCATATACAAAAAGTATATACTAAGTCATTATCTGAGTAAATTATGTATTGCTAATTGTAGTGAGAGTAATACTACTTTAATATTTTAGCTTAATTTGTTGGTCACTTGCCTTGTATTTCTTATGGCAACTTTAGAAGAAGTTAACTAATTTTGCTAAATTGAAGAGCTAAAGAAATCATAAGTTGCAATTTTTACTAATGGCCATATTGAAGCAAACGGTGGACACTGTTACTTCTAAAGGTTATATCTTTTGCAATTTTAAATTATTTTCTGATATAGTCATCAAGCTTATATTACAGAGATATGTCATTATACTGAAATTCTCTGTATAGAACTGTATATTTATGAGAAACTGTCAGAAAATGTCACTCTCCTGCAGCTCTCCTACTGCCTGTGTCTGTGCAAGCATCTTCTCCCTTTCTTTCTTCTATGAAACCTAACTTTTTGGCTCTAAAAAAAGTCACTCTCTCTTTTCCTGCTTTAGTAGTTTCCATATTATATTAATTCTGATTACATCTATCTTTTCTACTAGACTGAAAACAGTTGATGGCCAAGGACTTCATTTTATTAACCCTGAATACCCAGTATTTTACACAGTATTTGGTATCCATTAAGAACTCAAGAAATATTAATTCAAGAAATGTTAATCAAGAAAACTTGATTAATGTAAAAGTTAATCAAGTTTTTAAAAAGATTCAGTTTAATAGCTAATTTCTTTTTGAGGTTATTTATTTTTGCACCCTAATCCAGGGTTACATATTCTGTTTTGCTTTATTCTCATGTAGAGTCCGTTAGAATTGATTCTTATGCGACCTAATATAATTTTCAGTAGAAACTAATAAGCTGATGAAATCAATTTCTGATGAAGATTAACACTCCTTATATACACCAAGAAAGTTACAGCAAGCAGTATGGTAGCAGTCATGGAATATAATTTAAAATAAACTTTATAAATTAAATAAAATCTGAATGAGAACAGAAGTAAAGAGAATGTTTCATACCAAATCAGATTCATCTTAGGATGAACTCTGATGTTTCTAAGCATCTGAGGTATTCAGTTAGTCAGGACTGTTAAAATGCTTTTAGGTTTTCTCATATATTTTAAGCCCACAGATATTCTTTTTTACTTTTTACACAAAAATACAGCAAATGATGCATATATATATATATATATATATTTTGTTTCATAACACTGAGTGGCTAATTTTGTTTTATGATTCTTCTAAGAAGAAAGTTTTCATCATCAATATAAGAACAGGACATCTTTGCCCTCAATTGAAATCCACCCTTGAAATTAGATGTCAGATCTTTCAATGGTTTTTAATCTACATTTATTCATGGCTTTTTAAAGGTTTATAGGAAAATGTGGAAAGTTAGAAAGCATAAATTTGAGTTCTTTAAGAAAGCAGTGTAGTAAGAAGATTCTATCTAGCATTACTACATTTCAAGAGGGCACATGTTATATTATAATACTTTGGTATTAGAGTATGACATATATTAATATATTGTAATGCAGTATTATTTCTGCATAAGAGAATTATTGAAAATAGATTTTTGCTCAACTGTGAGAAAATAATTACCCATGGCACAGTAAAGGTTTAGTTATCAAGTTTTAAGTGAAATTTACCTGCAGAAAGAAATAGATGGAAGGGGAAAAAGGATAAAATTTGACTTTTGTGTGTTTTGTACATTGTTTATATCTGTATCTTTCAAATATTACATAGGAAGTTTTAGCTAAATAGTTTGTTTTGTAAGAGAATAGTTTTCAGATAATTTTATCATCTCAAAACGCATTTCAAACTTACATTGAAATAAAGATAGCCTCTTCAACAAATGGTGCTGGGAAAACTGGACTAAGACATGCAAAAAAATGGACCAAGACATCTCCCTCACACCATGTACAAAAATTAATTCAAAATGGATG
>PVHY01009909.1:34113-54385 GCA_004024945.1 Uropsilus gracilis
ACATACATAGAGGAAAACTTGGGCAAAACCCTCCATGAAATACAATTCAGAAACCCCTTCCTGGAATCATCTGCAGAAGGCAAAAAATTGAAGGAAAACATAAACAGATGGGACTTCATCAAACTAAAAAGCTTCTGTACTACAAAAGAGACAACAGAAAAAACTAAAAAAAGCCCAACTAAATGGGAAAAAATTTTCATCCTTCACAAGAGTGATAAGGGATTAATAACTCAGTTCTACAAGGAACTCACACAACTAAACAAAAACAAAACAAGATGCCCAATCAAAAAATAGGGAGAACTAAAAAGACACTTCTCCAAAGAGGAAATACAAATGGCCAGCAGGCACATGAAAAATTGCTCAATATCACTAGCAATCAAAGAAATGCAAATCAAAACCACAATGAGATACCACTTTACACCAGTAAGAATGGCCCACATCAAAAAAACAGGCAACAACAAGTGCTGGCATGGATGTGGAGAGAAAGGAACACTCCTACACTGCTGGTGGGAATGTAAACTCGACCAGCCACTATGAAAAGCAGTATGGAGAACCCTCAAACTCATGAAAATGGAATTACCATTTGACCCAGCAGTTGCACTTCTGGGAATCTACCCAAAGGAGACCTCAATGTGGGTACAAAAGTACACCTGTGCCCGGATGTTTATTGCAGCACGATAATTGCAAGAACATGGAAACAACCCAAATGCCCCAGACAGATGAGTGGATGAAAAAGATGTGGTATATATACACAATGGAGTATTACTCATCAATTAAAATGACAAATTTGATGAATTTATAGACACCTGGATGTACCTAGAAGAAATCATTCTAGCAGAAACGAGCCAGATAGAAAGGGCCAGAAACCAAATGGTTTCACTAATATATGGTCAACCAAATGAAACCACACAAGGGGAGAGAGGGGACCAGCTGGAGCGGGCGGGGAAGGGAGGTGATGGTGTTGGGTGACCCCCAGGGACTGAAATGATGTAAAATAATAATAATAATAAAGCAGATATTGGTTAAAAAAAAACGCATTTCAGCTAAGATTAATATTCTTTTAAAATTACAATGTGAGCACAATTTAGCAACAACATAAATATCACTCTCATCGAAATAAACTTAAATTTCTACAACCTTGTGGATTACAAATGTATTATACCAGAGGATAGAGCAAGTCAAGGTGTTTATTTTACCGTAGAGATACAACAAAATATCTGATGCCAACTACATGCACTACAAAGTATTCTTTTGCACTAAAAAATTTCCATTAAGTGGATTATCTTTACAAATTTGCAGGAGTGAGAACTGAGTGTAACCCTTAACCAAAAACATAAACAATTACTACAGATTGTATTTTCTAAAATGACTTTGAACCTGGTATTCAAGAATTTCCTATATATTTCATTTTACATATAATGTAAGTATGGGTTGTCCACGGGGAAATTTGAATGCAGACTACTCTAGAGAATTTGAACTACAATAAAAAAAGTGAAAATGCTGCAGTTTGACACAAAATGGATGGATCTTCTGGTGATTATGTTAAGTGAAATAAGCCAGATTTTTACCAGCATGTTACACTCATTTGCAAAATATAAATAAAGAGGAGATTCAGAAGAAAGACTGCATCAGAAGAGGATTGATGTACTATTGCTGGGAGGATAATCTAAGAAAAGTTCAGATGGAGAGTGGACCCGGAGGATCCTGTGACTAGAGCACCTCTTGAACACTGGAGATCTATGCTGTCCACACAAGGCACAGTATAGAAATAACTTCACGCAATGAACGATGGGTGGAAAATGATGCCTAGAGATTGTGATTAAAGCAAGAACCTGCTATGCAAATATGAGAGCTGTACTTCTATCTCTGGATAGTGTCCCCTGGGAGAGGAAAGTTGATTAGTATGGAGGCAAATTTACCCTTAACTGAGGGTAAATACAAGTGGATAAGCTAAGGTGCCCAATGCAAGGCTGGGTCTACAGTGAAGAAGACAGGGTGCAGATTTGCACTCCCCTCCAATACTCCTTCAGTTCTAACTTCAGCTGATCTTGTAAATCATGTACAGAACACCACACAAACTACAGAGATGTGAATATATAAATGGAAAAGGAATGGTTTCAGCAATACCACAAACATAAAACACTCTTGTACATCACCTCACCAGTGACTATAACAATCCAAAACCCTGCACCACCCCCTGATTTAGCATCTGCAGATTAATACTCCCTGACTCACAGCACTGTCTGTTAAAAAAGTGGAAATTAGGACAATTAGGAAGAAAACAATCTAGAAAGTTACAACACAGGGTGAACAAACATCCAAATTCAACCACAAAGACATAGAAGATCTTTTCTTCCCCATCAGATACAGAGTTTAAAACTGCAATGATAAAGAAATGCAAAGAAACAGAACAGGACACAAAAACCTGACAAAAGTAAACAAGAAAACAAAGAAAATAAAATTAATGTCCTGAGAAATAAAATCAATGAACAGAAGATCAAAATCGAAGCTTTAAATAAGAAGATAACGCATATGCAGTATATACAAAGGTCAGCAGAATTTTAAAATTTCTATAGAGTGTGATAGAGATAGACCAAATGGAAAATCAAATTAGTGAACCTGAAGATGGAAATGTCAAAAAATTCCAGATCAAAAAAATAATGTGAAATACAAAGAAAAGGAAAAAAAAAATGAAAGAAAGGCCTAAAGCATTATCTGATTCCATAAGGAAAGACAATATACAAATAATGGGTATTCTGATGTAGAAGAAAAACAGATGAGAAAATTTATTCAAAGAAAAAATAGAGAAAAAAATTTCAACTCCCAAAACTTGGTGAAGTAATAAAATATACAGGTTCATGAAGTTAATGTAACATCTGTTCACCTAAATGTAATGAGACCTACACCCAGTCACATAATTGTGAACCTTCCAATATCTCAAGACAAAGAAAGAATAATGAACATAGCTAGGAGAAAGACATAACCATACAGATACCTCCCAACAGGTATGTATGTGCCTTCTCTGAGTAAATTACAGGCCTGGGAGAATGGAATGAAGTTCTCAAAACACTTAAAGAGAAAAAAAATGCAAGTCAAGAATACTATATCCTGCAAGATTCTCCTTCATATATGAGGGAGAAATAGAGATCTTCCCCTGTCCCCCCTAAAAAAAACAAAACAAAACAAAAAAAACCACAAAGCTGATAATAGACACCCCCTCCAAAAAATGTTTAAAACAGCTCTCATATATAAATTGAAATAACAACAAAATGGCAGTAGTCTTTCATATATAAATAATGTCCCTAATGTAAATGTCCCTAATGTAAATGGCTATCTGGGTAAGAGAACAAAACCCAACTTTCTGTTGTCTACAAGAAATACAACCAAGCTTCAAATTAATTACAGGTTCGGAGTAAAGGGTTGGAAAATAATCTTACAAACAAGTGGGACTCAAAGAATAGCAGGCGAGCCAAATTTATATAGGATAAAATAGATTTCCAGCTAACAAAATTAACAAAGGTCAGGGTTATATACTATATAATGATTAAGGGAACCATACTTCTGAAAGACATAACAGTCATCAATATTATTCATCTTAGGAGCATCAAAATGTATAAAGTAATTATTATCAAATATAAAACAAGACATTTTCAGCAACACAGTATTTGTTGGGGATTTCAACACCCTATTTTGATCAATGGACAGATGCACTAGATAGAAAATTAATAAGAACACAATGGTATTAGATCATTAATTTGAATACATGAGCTTAATATACACTGATCCTCCAAAAAGTTGAAAACACATTCTTCTCAAGTATATCTGGAACATTCTCCAGGATAGAGCACATATTGGGCAACAAAACAAATACCAACAAATCCATGAATATTGAAATCATACCAAGCACTGTCTATGATCATAATGGTATAAAACTAGAAGTCAACCTGAAAAAGAAAATGGGATAAAACCTTTAAGATGTGGAGACTGAACCAAATACTATGGGATGACTCTTGTGTTAATCAAAGAAGAAATTTTAAAACTACAAATGAAAAAGACAATACAACCTAAAAACCCATAGGACTATGGTACACATCAAAAGCAGTAAGAGGAATGTATATAAAAATACAGAAATCCATCAAGATCAAATAAATGATCAAATGATCTTATCTCTCAATGTAAGGAACTAGAAAAAGAAAATAAAATGTCAGAAGAAAGGAAATAATAAAAAGTAGAAGGGAAATAAATGAAACAGAAATCAAGATGATTAATACAATCAAAAAGTGGTTCCTTGAAAAAAAAAATAGACAAATCTCTAGCAAGGTTCACAAAAAAGGGGAGAAAACTCAAATAAATAAAACTGAAAATATAAAAAAATAAAATTGAAATAAAAGGTACAGCAGACATGTCAACTTTAGAAGATTATACGTAATTACTATGAACATTTGTATGCAAGTAAGTCAAATAACCTAAAAGAGATGAACAAATTTTTAGACATCATACAACCATTCAATCAGGAAGAAATAGAAAATCTGAGAGGCTAATTACAAGGAAGGTATTGAAGAAGTAATCAAAAGTTTCCCAAAAGATGAAAGTCTAGTACCACATGGTTTCAAGGGTGAGTTCTATCAAACCATCAAAGATGAACTAATAGCTATCCTTGTCAAACATTTTCAAAAGAACTGAGAAAGAGGTGATAATTTCAAAAATATTTTGCAGCCAACACTAATTACCTAATACCAAAACCAGACAAAGACACCATAATAAAGTAGAAAACTATAGACCAATTTCCTGATGCACCTAAGTGCCAAAATCCTCAAAAAAAAACCTCAATAAAATCCTCAGCAAACCGATTCCAACAATGCATTAAAAGAATCATAAACCATCAGAATGTGGTATTTATCCAGGGGATGCAAAGATGGTTCAACATCTACAAATCAATGTATTTTATCACAGCAAGAATGATAAAAATATTTGATCATATAAGAAAATATTTAGTAAGATTCAATATCCATCTATGATAAAAATTCTCAAATTGGGGAAAAAATGGAACATAGGTAACATAATAGTGACATGACAAACTTATACTGTCATTTTCAATACTGGAAATTGAAAGCTTTTTCACAAGGATCTGATACAAAACCAGGATGTCCACCTTTACCAGTATTATCAAATTAGTATTAGAAGTCATGACAAGAAAAATTGGCAAGACATAAAACCCATCCAAAATGGAAAAGAAGTAGTAGAACAATCACGATCTGCACAGGACATGATAATATACATAGGAAAACCTAAACACTCTACTGAAAACTAATTGAAAGAATGTATAGGAATAGCAAAGTGACAGGTTACAAAATCATTTACAAAAATTAGTTGTTTCTTACATACAGTGAGCTAGAAGAGAAAGAAATCAAGCAAAAAATAATCCTCTTTACAACTGCACCATCAAGAATAAAATAACTAGGAGTAACCTTAACAAAGGAGATGAAGAACCAATACACTAGAGACTGCAACATACTGTTGAAAAAACTAGAAGCTGCAAAGAAGTGGAAAAATATGTATTGCTCATGGAGTGGAAGAACTAACCTAGTTAAATTGGCCATGACACCCAAAGAAATGTGCAGATACAATATAATCTTTATCAAAGTTTCAATGCATTCTTCAAAGTAATAGAACAAATATTGCTGAAATTTATATCGAACCATAAGAGATCCTGAATAGCCAAAACAATCTTGATAAAAAAGAAGAAAAGTGGTTGCATTGCACTCTCAGACTTCAAGCTATACTCTATAGTAATAAAACCAGAAATTATACTGTAACAAAAATACACAGAATGGAACAGAATTGAGAGTCTAGAAATAACACAACACTTATATAGATAGTTAACTTACAAAAAAGAAGCCAAGGGTATGCATTGACAGAAGAAAATACTCTTCAATATATGGTACTGGGGAAAAAGTGCACAGTCAAATGCAAAAGAATGAAAAAATACATCTATCTCATATCATACACAAAAATCAACTTGAAATGGATTAAAGACTTGGATATAAGATCTGAAACCATGAAATACAGAGGTTTCAAAAATCTTTGTGGATTTTTCTCTAATAAGAGAAACAAAAGAGAATATAAATATTTACAACTATAGTGAATTAAAAACTACACAGCAAAATATCACTAAACAAAATGATGTGCTATTGAATGGGAAAAAAATTCATATAATGCATCTGATCCAAGATCTATAAAGAACTTATACAACTCAACATTAAGAAAGCAAATCTTTAAAAAAATGAGTAAAAAAAATTGAGTAAAAGAGCTAAATTGGCTCTTTTCCAAAGAAGATTGCCAACAAGCACAATAACACTAATCATCTTATCATCAGGGAAATGGGAACCAAAACCACAGTGAGATATACCTCTTGCTTGTGAGAATGTCTCATATCAAAAAAGACCAGAAATAACAATTATTGATCAGGATGCAGGAAAAGAGGAACCCCGTATACAGTTTGTGGGAATGTAGGTTGGTCAGTTCCTATAGAAAACAGTATGGAGATTTCTCAAAATATTAAATATATATCTTGCATAGGATCCAATTCTTCACCTAGATATCTACCTGAAGAATGCAAAAACACCCATTCTAATGGATATTTACAATGACCAAGCTATGGAAACAACCTAAGTTTCTAAAGACATATGGGTGGGTTAGGAAGATGTGGTACATAAATACAATGGAATACTACTCAGCTATAAAAACGAAGTATGCAACTTGTAATAACATGGAAGGAGCTGGAGGGGATTATGCTAAGTGAAATGTCAGGAGAAAGACAATACTGAGTGGTCTCATTTATATGCGGAATACAGAGTAAGAAAACAAAGGGTCAGATAAACCAAATGAATAGCAAAGTGTAGAAATCTGACTGTGGAACTAACTGAGGGGTACCAAAGGGGAGGCGGAGGGAGAAAGGGAAAGCAGAGTTGGGAGGGAGCATAGATGAATATGGTGGAGGAATATAGGAGCAATGGTGATAGTGATGTTGTAACTACATATACCCGAATGGTTTAATCCTATACTTCTAAATTATAAAGAGCATTGCATATCAATGTTGCCTCAATTAAAAAAATAATATAATAACTAAAGAAAACAAACTGGCAAAATACAAGTATAATTCACAGACTATGGAAAATACACTGGTTGCCAGACGCAATGTGGAGGAGAGAGCAAAGAGGTCACAGGATAGAGAAGTTGACAAGGTATTGGCACTGAAGCAGGGTGGAAGATATACACATGGAGGCATGCAGCTGTAGTTCACAAACTATATAGTTATGAAAATTATAGGAAAAATCAATAACATCTGAGAAAAAAAAAAGAAATTGCCTTTGGTCTAGCCTCCAAAATTTCAGAATTATTACTTTTGCTATATTCTATTCGGCAAGCAAGTCCCTAAGGCCATACTAGAGTCAAAGGAAGGGAAATGAGAAACCATGTTTAGATGGTAGACATAGCAAAAAATCTGTGGTCAAATTTAATCTACCATAACGTTGTCTCAAATTTTAAGTACTGGGATTTGGGAAATCTGATCTTGCTAATGTACTTAGCCATTTGGGTTGGAAAATTCATTTTTTTTTTGGTAGTTCAGTTTGAAGATGTTTAAAAGCTGAATGTGCTAAACAAACTTTGAAAAAAAAAAAGAACATTTCCAGAAGTCTTTATGGTCTTAGTGAATTCTGAAAATTTCCAGACATAGAAATGGATGTTCAACTGCCCTGTTATCTTTTTCTATCTTGTTTTTAATACCTTGGTTTTCTATATCTTCATCATTATGACTGATTAGCTTCCAGTGACACTGAGATCTTTGACATTTATAGTGCTCCTAATATCACTTTACTATTCAGGTATAAGAATAAGTTACAAAATGATTTCCAGTTGTGAATAAATTGTGCTAAATTAATCTGTGGAAAATTTAAAATCACTTAAACCTAACCAGGCATGTGATTCTTGAAATGCCAAAAGATTTGGTTTAAATGAATTTATTTTTCTTTTTCTGAATTACATGGATGCTTTAGCACCTTAGATAAACAGCCTTTCTGGGATAAAAAATGGGCATGTCTCCATCTTTCTCTCAATAAACTGGCTTCCAAATTGTGTTACAAACTAAAAACCGAAAAGTTCAGTCTTGCATCTAATGTAAATTGGAAGCAAATTATTTTAGTAATTTACAGGGTGGTGTTGGTGGTGGTTTATTTTGGCGTGTATACCTATGCTGGATTATATATTAAATGCAAAACACACATCTTAGAGGTATTCTGAAAAGTGCATATAGGTGTTGTACACAGTGAATCTGAATGAATGTCCTCCCTACAAGTGTCTCTGTCCTTGCCTATAGAGCAGTACTCCTCAAACTTTTCTTTTGAAGTTGGCCTAAAGGTAGACAAAATAAACAAAAATTGATAAAGGGGTCATGAGCACAAAATTTACTTATGTTTTATTTGAAACAGCTGTGTGAATTTTGCTTTCTTCTCCTTAATATATATTATTGTTTGAAAAAACAATTTTCCCACTTGAATATCCATAAAAACGAACATCAAGATCATCTTATAGCTTCTTGGAACCCTCGGTAAACCACAAAATACCCTTAAGGTTTTTTTTTTTTTTTTGAGACTAGGTCTCACTATTTTTGCCCATGGAACCAGAGGCTCTCGTTGCCCGCGGTACCACAGACTCAAGCAATCCCCAGCCTCAGCTTCCCAGGTAGCTGGGATTACAGGCGTGCACCACCACGCCCAGCTATTTTTTTGGAACTAGGTCTCGCTACGGGGCCCAGGTGGGACTCGAACCGCGATCCCTAGGCCCGGCCACTTCATAGGCTGAAGCTTACAGGCACGAGCCACCATGCCCAGCCCCCTTAAGGTATTTTTATCCTGGTATGGAAGGAAAGATATGTTAGACTTTAACAAAATGTAATGACCCTGTAAAATAATACAAGTGGTGGGGGTTGGGGGTAGGGCCATAGTGTAATACTTCAACATTATCCACAAAATATTCACAATCTCATTGTCAACAACATATCTACTATTTTCTTTTTGCTTTAAAATACTTAACTTGGTAATCATAACACTAGGCTGCACTTAAAAACTATAACATGCTATATTTAATTTTAGAAGATGTTAGAAATGCAATTTTCCCTCACCTATTTTCATGATAGAAGTAAGCCTCTAACAATCCAAGATATATTTGAAAGATCAAAAGTTGAGTCAAAACTTCCAAAGTGAGTGAAATATCAGGGCCAATTCATCTTTCCTGGTTGTATAATTGGAAGTATCATATATAGTTGTGTATTTCAATAAATCATATATCCAAAGGAAGACTAACATATTTCCAGCATATTGACTCAGTTATCTTGTTTAGAATTGAAGAAATTCACAGAACTGAAAAATAGAATGAAACCCCAAACAGATGAAAGTTCACAGATCTTAAAGGACATGATTTAGAGTCAAGGCTAGTTTTAAAGAAATACTAGAAAGGCTGCTGAGTCTTGTAGTTCATGATATGCAAGAATTAGCAGTAAGGGACTTAAAAAAATCGTTTAAAAGACAGTATCATCCATAAATCAAATTGTTACCATTCCCAACGTTGTATGATTTATAGTGATTCAGGTTATCAATCTAAAAGCAAATTTTAAATAGTTGTGGATTATGCCACTGGAAATATTACCAAATAACTCGTAAAGGATGTACTAAAGAGTTCTTTCATTGGAAAATGTGCTTGTTCTTCAGAAGTTAATGCTCTCTAAATAAAAAAAAATTTTTTTGACTGACAAACATGGTACATTTTTGTACCAATCACCAATGC
Source organism: Uropsilus gracilis (assembly GCA_004024945.1). NCBI lineage: Eukaryota > Metazoa > Chordata > Mammalia > Eulipotyphla > Talpidae > Uropsilus > Uropsilus gracilis. The sequence continues at coordinate 43,957 of PVHY01009909.1, forward strand.
ACAACACTCATGAATCTATCAATCAGAGAGTTAAAAAGCTTTGTCTTATAGCACATTTAATACCCAGTGTAACCAATTAGTATTACCATTCCTTGATGCAATACAAACTCATTTCCTTAAACTGTTATTGCTCTGAACTCCAGGGTTATAAATGAGCAGACGCAAGTTGATTTGCATGTAATAACAGTGGCAATAAACCTTTCCTGGATCATGCAATTTTCCCCATCTGTTAGCAGAGAGCAACTTTAGGATCTATTATTCCCAGAAGGGGACTTACCCAGCTGGACATCTATAACACTTGGCTGATTCTCCATGGGGAACAATGGTTTGGGAGGCTTGTCTGTGAGTAAAGCTGGAAGAGAAAATGAAAGAGGGTAATGGAAAAATTGAGATAAATTACAGGATAGGAAAGATTCTATCGTGTATTATATTTAATGTTTGCAGACTTGATGGCGTGTAAACATTTATTAGACTGCGTTCCTATTTGAGTTGTTATGCTATCCATACAATATCCATTTCCCAGCAAATTTAGAGCACCATTGATTCACTGTAAATAGGCCATTTTGACAGTTACACTTTCCAACAAGATCGAACAAATAAGCTATGTTGAATTGGTGTTATAAGCTTGTGCCTGTGAAGAAGCATAGATTTAAAAAGTATAATCAGAGAAACATTAAATCCTAATGTCTACTTTGTAGTATTAAATACCCTTTATGAAATATCACCATAAAGAACATTTCTGGAAGACTGAAACTTCTTAATCTCTGTTACCCCCCCACTCTCCATTTCAACCTTGAAAATAAGGCACTGAAACCTTCATTAGGATAATTGAGAGATACTGATTGCGAATATTTTGTCCACCAAGTCCTGTTTAAAATACTAAGGGAGAAGGAAGAAAAGTTTTTCTACTTGTCTTCAATTTACAATATAGGACTATGAACACAGAATCAGTAATAAAAAAAAAAGAAAACAAAAAAGAACACAATTTTGTAAAAAATTGTACCATTTGAGCTAAAATGCTATATGTGGTAAATAAATGGAAAAAGAAGGTCAATATTGACTGGCAAGGTGAGGGAAATTTTTGTGAAGGAAATGGTTCTCCACATAGACTATAAGAATTCAGGAAGAGATGGGAAGGCAGAAAATAAGGAAGAAGAAATGTGGGGGCAATTAATAATACAAAATGAGGAAGAGAGGTAGAACTTACCAAGCATAATGTATCTAGAGAATGATCTGGTGAGGAATTGGGTGGGTTGGGATGAAGAGCAAATTATTTCTGATATGGAATAACTGCAGATGAAATATGATAGAGCTCAATTTAGATGATCTTGATAAACAGGTAATTTGTATATGATATAGATGACTCATAGCCAACTGGAGATTATAAGAATAACCAACAAAAAGCTAAGGGGAAGAACTATGAGAAATATATATGTGATGAACTGGAAAAGAACAAAAGCAGTTAAGAGGATGTAGTAACAACACTGCAGTGGGGGTATAAGTAGTCAGACTGGTGGAGTCTGATGGGGAAAAAATGAGGCAAATTTGAGAGCATCTAGTAGAAACAAGAGGGGGTACATAGATGCATGATATTTTAGGATGGCCTTTATATCAAGCTATTATTTTTATTCTGTTTTCCTTTTCATTCTTTCTGTATTTTTTGGCATCAGCTATCCAAGTAGACTCTTCTCTACTAAAGGCAAATGTTTTATACTTCTTTGGAATTCATAGGAGACATAGCACATAGCTGAACATGAAAGAGGCAATCATTCAACTATTGCTAATTAACTGGTTCAGAAGTCCCTGTTGATGAGAATTTCATCTCATGTTTGCAAGAATATTTAGATGAGACACAGAAAAGGTGGTTACATCACAGGAAAATTGAAGGGAATATACAAATTTGGGGAGAATTCTAAAATAGTTGATAGTAAACAAATGCACCAGAAATTCCCTTACAAAAGAGTTTTATATAACATTAGCTTCACCTTTCTGATATCCAAACTGCTTATAAATTGTAGTGAAATAATTATCATTTTTTCCAATAAATCTTTGTTAAAGGCCTAAAACACATCTTTTCCTTGTGTAGTTGAACAGTGTTTTTAAATTAAACTGATAAAGGCATAACATAGATAAATATATCGTTGATAGTCTTCACTTCCAGAATATTTTAATTATGCTTAAAAATCTAATATTTAACTATTATTTGAAACATAAAGGATAAAATTTAAACAAAGTCAAAATATTGGATTGAATTTCATTTGCAACACATGTTCAACTTTGTTGTTTTTAACAGCAAAACATTGGGAAACAATCAAAATAACCATTGGGAGGAGATTAAATAACATTATAGTACTTCCATATACTGATATATTAGCTATTTAAAAGAATTAGTTAAACATGCACATCAATCATGAAAATATCTCCTATGTTTATTGTTTAATGGGAAAGCAACTTTCCAAATAGTGTGCACAGGATATTATTCTTTGTGTAAAAAAATGAATTACATACCTTCATATTTATCAAATATTTAATAAATATATTTGTATAAGTATGGTCTATATATATTTATGTAAGGAATATTTCTATATATATTTCTAAAATAATGAATATATACATGTGAAACTAGTAACTGATTTCTTCTGAGGAAAAGAATTGGTTAGCTGAGGGTTGTTTAGCTGGATGGTAGAAGGGTGATAGAGGCAGGTACAGGTGGATATAGCTTTTACCATATACCTTTTATAAATTTTGAAAAGCATGCATATACTATGTGTTCAAGCCATAAATGAAATTAAAATTAAGTAAAATTCAACCACCTATATTATTTAAAAAATAATTTTGGTTTCCTGTAGAATTGTCACTCTGTCTTACACATTCCATTTATAGTTATTTAGCTTCCTGAAAAATAATTCTTAGTCTTATTGTCAAATATGTCTTCCTATAAATAAATTAACTGGAATGTGATAGGTAGAAAACAATTGTATTTTATGTTCAAAGATGTGTACATTGCCCTATTTTATTCAGGATATGAATATGGGTTCATTGTTGTACCCCACCCTTACCTTCTGCCTAAGACTGTGGATATATTTACTCTAATCTTATTGTTAGATGCTAATAATTGAAGTGTCACTTATTAACAGTAATGCAGTTTTAAGTCCCTTAAATTTATAGGTGGTTCATAATTTTCAAAGTGCTTTCAGATACATCAGCTCATGTAATATATGCAATGACCTTGAAGATTAAGAAACATAATTATGACCAATTTAGAGATGAAGATTTTGAAATTTACACTGTCTCATTGGATGTCTCCTTATCAAAAGCCCCCATTTGCAGGACATGAAGAAAGACAGATAAAAATTATTGACAGGATACAGGTAAAAACTGCTCAGTATTGAATCAATTGTTTTGACTTCTTTGCTACATATTAATTAAGTAAGCTAATATTTCTAAGTAAATGGGAGTGGCTGTGGCAACAGCCAGTTTAAACATCGTCCCTGTAGGACATTCCATATATATATGTATATATATGTATATATATATGTATATAATTTCTCCCTAAACCCATAAATGAACTTGCACTTACCCCAACACTTCTCAGTGAGATGTATGGGTGTGGAGCCTCATTAAATTCCAATATCATGTCTAGGCCTGGAAATTGCCAAGAAGTGAAGAACATTTGTGATGATAAAGCAGCAACTCCAAGAGTTCATCTGGATCCTGACCACCAACCCAGAGACAAATCTATCAGCACCCAGAATAATTATAGCATTTGCAGATTAGCTAAAGCACATGCTGCCATGGGAAGGCAAGCTTATTTCTTATTTTTTTTTCCTGAAATTTTGAAATTCAGTTGCTCTTCAAGAAATAAAGGAATGAACTATGAAGGCCCAGTCCCATAAATAACAGAATGATGATTTACAATTTTATTAAAAAAGTATTCTGGACCTCTGGAAAGACTAAGTGGGGCCTATGACAGTCCTGGAATTTGTTGCCATAGCTCCAAGTTTTGATTGAAAGAATGGGAGCAAAGGGTTGGCTGTTAGGAACTAAAATTTCACTCCATACTTCTTCCCCTTTATTTTCTCTATAACTGTTTATATTTAGCTATCCTTAAATATAACTACTCAGAAAACCATGCCACTAGACTTAAAATGCTAGTGAAGCCACTATTGCTACTGCTTCCTAAAGCTAGATTTTATATGTTTGCTCCTAATTTTCCTAAGGTGAATGTCCAAAGTCACTTCTCTTTCCCTTTGTTAGACAAAGGTTGTGTCTACCTCTAAAACCAGATCAACTATTATATTAAAATGATTGGTTAATGTCCATGAAGTTAGTATAGCAATCAGTAAAATTAGTTCCTTGAATACATCACTTTATTTGACTATACTGCCTCAGTGTCACAAACTGTTAATACAAGTTTCATTGTTCTCTTTCATTCTTGATTTATCTGCTGAATTGAACTTACCTGAGAATTAAGTGGGAATGAGAAGGACAGCTTGATGCAAGGGGTACCACACTATGCACATAAAGCAGCACATTAATTTCTATGAATGAAAACTTTCTAGATTGTAATTATGTTAAAGAAAATGAAAAAGATCCAGATCTACTGAAAGCAACACTGAATTCATATGCCTAAATCATTTTTCCAACAATCTTTAATCAAAATCTATCAATGTTTTTTATATTAATAAGAGGGTGAAATTTGAATATGTCAGCTAGGAACATAAAGGTAGTCATATAATAGACCTAAAAATTACTTCCCTGACTTTTTACCCACACTTCTAATGTAGTAACACTATAGCCAAGCATTTCCCTCATTTGTCCCATTAACACAATGTATTCACTTTTATCTCTAAACCAAATTCTAATTTCACCATGTCCACACTGCTTAAGATCTCTCCTTCTTTTTCTTCATTACAAGTCCTATCTAGCCCGCAAATCAGTTTAAATCCTACAAGCATCCCCCCAAAAAAATCCTTAGTAAAATCCCAAGCAAATCTTTCATCCTTCTGGAATTCTAAAGCTTTTACTATTACTTTGATTCACACATTTGCTTCATAGTATACATGCTTGGAATAAAGAGGAAACTATCATATATATAAGTGTAATCTCCCTATCTAGATTTTTGACAGGAATTATGTCCAGTATAACCTGGTAATTAAGAAAGCACCTGACACTGTAAAGCAAAGAAACACAATCTCCATATTAACTTCCTTCCCCCACTGTATTCATTCTCAAAAAGTGGGTCATTCTTGGGTTCCACAAAAGAGAAACAAACTCTTGCTGATTTAAACAAAAAAGAGAGTTCATCAGATGTCTCAAGGATGGATAGGAAGTCTGGGATACTAAGTTTAGAAGTAGGCTTTGATGTATAGGTAAAAGACTACACAATTTCACCTTGTTGCCATCATTGGACTTATTTAATCTAACCAGTTTTACAATTGAAAAAATGATTTTGTTTTATGTTTGACTTCTTTTTGCCCTTCTTTGATCAAGATTTAAAATTCTAGGCAAGAGAAATTTAATGAATGTTTTGAGGTCCAGCCGTAGTGAAGACTACATACACTTTGAAGAAAAGAAGAATCCCCCTTAAAGCAGGATTTCTCAAACTCAGTAGTGTTCAGTGCCAGAAAGTTTTTTACTGCAAGTAGCTGTTGTGTGCATTATAGGATGTTTACCAGCATCTTCCACCCCTACTCATTATATGCCACTATTATCCTCCTCCAATTGTGAATCCACCCCCCCAAACAAAAATATTTCCATATATAGCAAATGTCCCTTGGAACAAAACTGTCCCTAGTTAAGAAACACAGTCCTAAAGGAAATTAGGTTGTTGTTGGAAAGAGAAAAACATGCAAACTAATAAAAAATGATAGTGCTAGATTATAGCCTAACTCCAGGAGCACGTTTCCATTAGTTTCTATGAAAATCACATTCCCTGTTGCTTGTAGTATTAGTGGGATAACCTGAACTTTTACTAAGATAAAGCCTGGAACGCACACATCCTCTCTGGCCAGCATTGAGCTTTATTGATTAAAAACAATGATTTTAATCCTAATGAGTTATCAAGTAAGCCAATAGTCACTGAAGTTTATCATCAGGGAGCAACTGTTCACTGGACTTAAAAATCATTTTAAAATCATCTGAATTCACAAATTAATTCCAAAATAGAGCATAGCAGTCGATTTGCCCCAATGTGCCCAGTTACACATGTAGCACAACTGCCTAAAGTTCTGAGGGAATCAAGGATCTTGGGAAAGAATATTCTTCATGTGGTAAAACAAAATTCAGGTCTTTAATAAGCAAATTAGATCTAGGGAGAGCCAGGAATATTAACATCTTAAATGTTTCCTGCAATCATGAAGGGAAATGAGCCAACCCTAGTCAAAGTAGTTGACGAGTTTCAGGATTTCATGAATGAATGAATCTAGAAATTGCTGAGTGCTGGAAATATCCTAAGTACTGTTCATCTCTGCAGAGGAATATCTTCATTTTATTTCGAATTATTATTTTATTCATTTTTAAAAATTTTTCTTACATAAATGGTTGCTGGGATTGCCCCCCCCTCCCCGGTCTATTTATTCACTCAGACGCCTCTCTCGTTGTTTGATGATTTATGTTCAGTCCACAGGTCTCTCTTCCTTTTCTGTGGTTGTGTCTATTTGACAGGTGAGGGACTATGTTCCTGGTACATGGTGCTCTGTGCTTGAAGGATGGTAGTCTTAGCTTTGCATTGGGCAGCTTGTCCATGCTCATTTGAGGTTTAACAATGTCCTCTCATTGCTGGCTGCCCATCCAGTCTATTCTCCTGGTATATTCTTTGCCTCTTCACCCCTCAGCTCTGCCTTCTGGCTTGGGGGGCCTTGCTCCAAGTCATTTCTGTAATGAGGTTTCTCAGAGAGAGGAGACATCCACCAATGACCTTTGAGGATGATCTCCACTATCTCCCTTTGCAGATTTGTTGTGGAGCCAGTTCCCCAACTCTGTGGGTTTCCTCTCCCATGGTGTGGGAAGGGACTCCTTATTTTCTTGGGTGGTATATCCTGAAATGGGATCTTGGTTCATCTATTCCTGATGAGTTTGTAGGCACACTTTTGTGATAGGTTTTCATCATGGTTGTTTCTCCAGCCCACCATATTCTATGAGAATACTTCTCCTGCATCCTGCCCAGTTATATTGGCAGGATCCTTATCTGGTCCCTCAAGCATTCTATGTCACTGTTTGCAAAGTTTGCTTTTCTTATTCCTCCTGAGGACTAAGTGAAGTGAGAGTGAACTGGCAAAACCTTCCACACCCCCGTTTTCCCTGACCCTGAATGGGTCTTTTCTTGCCTGTGCACCAGTCCAGTCCGGGTCACCTGGGCCAGCCCCTGAGGCCCTCTTACTGGCCAGCTTGACGGCAGAGAGTGCTCAGTGGGTGCACAATTGGTGCAGCTGCCAGTCAGAGGCTGGCAGGCAGCTGTGGGTGGGGCATGCATGGCCCCCACAGACCAAGCTGGTTGGAGCTTCCCAAGCCAGTGCCTAGGCCCCTCCAATATTGTCATTTTAATTAGCTACATATACTTCCTAATTCTGAATTATGATGCACATATTTTATAGGTTACTTAGTACAATATATCATAAATACATTATTTCTAGGATTATCAAGCTTAAAGTTCCCTAATTTAGATTATCATTGAGGAAAATTACACAATAAACATGATTACTTAATATTATCTTTAGTATTCCAAACTTATAAATCTAAACAGAACCAGTCTTGGGCATAATTTTTCTCCTTTGCCCCAAGCATCCTTGGTTTTTGCTCCCTACTTTGAAGACATTCCTCTTACAGCTTTTAGCCACCCAGGGACATGTCTTTGTAATCAAAACCTTGTACAAACCCCTGCAATTTAAACTGTAGTATGAACTTAAGATGTCTATCCCTCCCCTCCTAAAGTTAATTGCCTTTGAGGGGTTGTCTTTACATTTGAGAAGTTGATGAAGACAAAGCTAAATTCTTAGTATTCCAACCAGGATTATTATGAGTTACTCTCAACTCCTTAACATTCACCTTAGGAAATTTAACTGAGGAATATGTTAAATTAAAAACTACATCAATATCCATTAAATTCAAGCCTTGTTTTCACTTAAAACTACTAGTATATCCATCAACTAAGGACTACAGTAACTCATTTTCTACAAATATTTTCTCTAACAAGAACTGATATTCTCTGCTTTATTTAAATCAGGAGGAGCAAGAGTTACATTTACTGTTTGCTTACTAGTTTTATCTAGAGAAGATGTATTCTCTAGCTGTTCCTAGCTATAATAGAAAGGCTGTGATGGGTTCATTAAAAAAAAAAAACGCTAATAATTCCAAGATTCACTTGGATATTTGTTTTCAAGATACTAAAGGCTCAATCTTCAGATATTTTGATAAGTACCTCCCATGCCTCCTTTTTCCGCCCCCCAACCCCATTAAGAATAATTTCCTATTAGAGATGGTTATGGTTTAGGCTCTTCCTGCATGTGTTTGTTAGATGAAATCATTGAGAGCCACTGAGAGTCAAACAAACACATCATATTCATAGGAATAAATTGTTTTAAACACAAAACACATTCTAGTTGCATTAAAAATATCCCTGCCTTCTATAATGCAGTGATGTAAACCAATATTAACTCAATAAAAATATTAAATAAAATAAAACTAAGCATAAAAAACCCTACTGCCTTCATTTATACCATTGCAAATATTTGCCTTTAGTTAGCTTAGCACCTAAAGTCAGGTATTTTCTTTGAATGAATAAGTGATCCTCCTATAGGGCAGTGCGAAGTTGCCAGGCAGACAGGGGCAATCTGGTCATTGTCTCTGAACAACTCAGAGTCCCCTGACCAATTGTTCTGGGCATCTGGTTCAGATCCTATGTTCTGTCTTGCAATTTAGCAGTTGTGCCTTCAGGGTGGGAAATGGTCAAGGCTGCTGTGAAATTGCCCTGAGGTGCCCTTTCCTCCAGATTCCATATTTATTTCCATTAATATTTGAGTTTTGAGCAATGCATGAGCTCTGGGAGAGCCTGAGCTTACAGGCAGGGCACTTTCTTCTCAATGCCATTTGACACAGGTCCCTTCTCCGGAGAGAGGAATGTTTATTCAGCACAAAGCTATACAGACATAAAACATCCTCTTCAAACCTGAAAAGAAACAACCTAGGGGGAAATGGAAACAGACAGAAGCTGTGATGGTAGGTTTTTTTTTTTTTTTCTTCACTCAGAGAGCATGCTTTTTCTTCACTCTTGACTTTCCTTCCTCAAGTGAGAATGTGCCTTCTCTTTCTAAACTAGTAGTCCCTGGAACCTTACACTGCTGATGTGTGACACATTACAAATGTGGTTACGATTAGAGACATCTTGTTTCCTTTTATATTTAAAATATATAATTTCCATATGATCACCACTAAAGAGCAATTTATTTTACTGAATTGAAAAAGTCTGAGTATGAAGTGACTGCATACCTTTAGCTGTACCTGCACAGAGGAGGATAAGCATCCCGTGTGGGGTTATGTGTCATTAGTTTTTTCAGTCATTTAACAAATCTTCATATTTGTCCTATAATAAAAAGGTACTCTACTAGACAGTGTGCATACCTGTATTGGGATGGGAAGTACAGGCATGAAGACTACAGAGTCATATCAAAAGAGTGAATCTAGTAATGACAACTAATTATGTACAATGACTGTGATAAATGACATAATGTGGTAACTGCCTGCTTTGGTTTTGGTTGCTGTTGCAATAAATGATCATAAACTTAGTGGCTGAAAATATATTTATCATCCTATAGATTGGGAAATTGGTTGTCTGATGTTGGTTTTACTGGATTAAAACATACCACAGATCTGCACCCTTACCTGAGGTCTCCGGGGAGAATCTATTAATTTAATTTTTCCATCATCTGAAGATTGCCCACTTTGTTTGGTGCTTGTCCTACTTCCATTTTCAAAGATAGCAGTGACAGGTTTACTCCTCATATTGTATCACTCCAACCTTCTCTTCTGCCTTTTTCATTTACTTTAAAAGACAACTGTGATTAAATTCCAGTCACCTGTATAATTCAGGATAATTTCCGTATTGCACAGTCAGGTGATTAGCAACCACAGTTCCATTTGTTCTATATGAACATAGTTCATATGTAATATATGTACATAGTTTATAGTTCTATATGATCTAGAATATTCTTAACAGATTAGAATATAGATATGGGCCGGGCACGGTGGCTCGTGCTTGTAAGCTTCAGCCTATGAAGCGGCCGGGGCCAGGGATCGCGGTTCGAGTCCCGCCTGGGGCCCATAGTGAGACCTAGTCCCAAAAAAATAGCTGGGCGTGGTGGCGCGCGCCTGTCATCCCAGCTACCTGGGAAGCTGAGGCTGGGGATTGCTTGAGTCTGTGGTACCCCGGGCA
>PVHY01009910.1:0-54195 GCA_004024945.1 Uropsilus gracilis
GGGTGAGGGGATAGGGGGATGGGTGGGAAGTGGGGTGGGAGGGGGGGTGGACTGACTTCTTGTTGAAAAAAAGGCTGAAATAAACAGGTGACATTGCTTGTACTCATCACTAGATGGCAAGATTATACAAGAAAACTTCCTATTCCACTAAGGTATGATTAAGCGGTATCTTTTGGTCTGTGCCTATATTGGTAAATACTTAAAAAGGCAAAGGTTTTAATTATATCATTAATAAAGTATCATTAATTATACTTAAGATGTTTCACAAATACAAGGTGAACCTTTTAATTCCTTCTGTTTCTCTTACCTGGGTTACATGCCTATAATTATGAAGACTATTTAACTCTAAAGTTTTTAAAAGGAAAATGAAAACCTCTCTCCACTTTCACCTTCATGTTCAGCCTTCTTCAAAGTTAATTTTTTTCTCATAAGATAATATCCCCTCCCTCCATGTTTTTAACAGACTATTTTTTGGGGGGGAGGTGTGGGAGACTTTTAGTTTCACAATGAAATTTAGTGGAAAGTAGGGAAGGTAACTCCTTTGAACAGACTTTCTCCTATTTATTTGCCTGCGAAGATAGCACAGTATAACCACTGCTTGCCATTATGATACAGCGATAAAATGTCATACCCCTCTTGCTTCCCCACCTCCCCAGATAAACATCCCTGTCTCTCTTATTTACCCTCTAGATTTAAGGACCTTGTCTTGTTCAACAGCCTTGTCTTTTCACACACAGACCAGGGAAGGAATATTGGAAATTGCTCAATACCAGATGTTAATGAAGCAAGCTGGGGCCAAGCTGAGTCTCCCTCAAAATTCTGGGCACTTCCATTGCCAGGGCAAGCTGATCCTTGCCCATCTCTTGCTTTCTACTCCTTAGTCTAAGTACCCCTGCCCTCTGCCACAGAGTGGAAATGTGATCTTTCAGATACGAATCTACTGCCCTTCTCACTGTGTAGATGAATGAAACCACTTCCCTTTGAGGCTGGCTTGATATTACTTCCTCCTCTTGGCCATATTTTCATTAGATCATATTTAGGTTTAATCTTTAGGTTCTAGTTTTAATTTATATTTAAGTTTCTTCTGCTGAATATGGATAAAATGAGAAATGGTTTTATTTTATTTATTTTTTAATTTATACACACACATATATATATTTCACATCTTTGTATTCCCCAGGGGTCACCCATCCCCTCCCCTCCCTGACTATTCCTGCCATCCTTACCCCCCCACCCCCCAGTTATTTTGTTTGTTTTTCCTATGCCAGAAATGGTATACCTATTTGATTGATTGATAGTTAGTTTTTGTTAGTTAATTCTAGAAGGATAGAGTTCTAAGATTTTTTAAAGGAACTTTCATTTATTTTACCATTTGTTGCCCATATGGTTTGGACAAATCCATTCCAGTGAGTGCCCATATCACTCTAGGTGGTGGAGATCTGAAAAAAACTATTGCACATGGTTCTGAGCCACAGACCAACCGAGAGCCTCTTGAACATATAAGCCTGCAAATAAAGTTTCCTGTGCATATTTCCAGGGACAATTTTGGGCTGGCTAGAGACCTTGCTGGACTCTCCTAGAAAACAGTGGGGCTCCATTTACATTCCCAGCTTCAGTAGCTGTAGGAAAATCTATCAGGTGGAGAGGACAGAAGGCTGAACACTGGAACTTCTGAGACACCCAGCACAGCGCCTGGTGCTTGGCTCAAATGTGTCTGCCCTGAACTCCCTCAAGGTCCAGGGCAGGTCTAGAAAGTTCCGCCAAGCACACATCACCGCTGCTCTGGAGTTGGTGATGGAGACGAAAGTCAGCAGTCTCAAATGGAGGCCTCATGAGACCAGAAACTGGAGGGGGAGGAGAAATGATTACAATAGTTGTCAAGCCAGAGCTACAGAAATGAAAAATCTTTCAGAGCCAACTCCGACTGCTCTAGCCAGTATCTGAGGCTATTGAAAGTGTCTGGAGGCTCAGACCAAGGTTGGCATAAGGATGTGGGGGTCCATTGTGGTCCTTTCAAATCTACCTAGTCCAACCCTGGAAGGAATTTACCTAACAGTTAACAGTTCCATAGAGGAATGAGCTCTTTCAATTTCTGCAACCATCCTGCCTGCCTGTGCCTAAGCAGGTGTTTCTTAGCCCAACCTTCTGCCTTTGTGAAGACATGCCAGCTGTTACTATACAGGTGTTTCTTGTAACAAATCTGTCCCTTCAAGGGGCAGCTCTTTCTGCCTGCTTGTACTGTGTGCAGATGTCCTTTTAAAATAACCAACCTGCCCTTTCGGATATATCTAAATGTCTTTGCCCCATGTGCCCAAACCCAAAGGGACAGAAACATGGTGGCAGCTTTTTCAGGTACCAGCACAGAGATGAGGAGTCACTTGGTGATGATGGTCGTGAAAGATGTGACTGCGAGGAAGTCTAGCAAGAAGCCTACTTTGTCTGACAGAGGCTTTTGACCCATTATCTTGCTCAGTTGCTCCGTTGACTGAGGTTGTAGAAATGGCATGTGTTCATAATGGGGTCCACACAGTCATTTATTTTTTGGGGCTGAGGGGACCTTTCCTCCATGTGGCAAGAGTCTATTCTGTTGATCCTATTCAGTGATAGGATCCTTGTTCCTTCTTTCTGTTCTTCCTAATTGACCTCTGGTCCCTGATATCTGACACAGAAATATAAGGGAACATAACAAAGGTCAGTCAGAGCCAAACCAGTAGTAGACTCTTAACATTTGGTGACAAAGCTGAGGCAACCAGAGGTGGAGGGTGGGGGTGGGACATGAGATCCAGCGGAACATGCTGCCAGGCAGGGTGTGAAAGCAAACCTCTGTGGGGTGGTGGGGGTGGTGGTGAACCTATCACCCTTGAGGCAGATACAAAGTTGTAAACCTATTTTGCCTCAATAAAGGTCATTTTGGGGAAAAATGTGTGTTAATACATGTTGAAAGTCTCTACTATCTCATTTAATCCTTGCAAAGAACAGAAGGGATTACTGTTTTAAAGAGGAGAAAACCACAGCAACTTGCATTTCTGTGCCCCACTTGGTGGCACACATTTGGTGAGCTATAGAGGTTCATACTCATCATCTCTCTCCCTAGCCAGCCCCTTAATGACAGCAATACACACCAAAGACCTTATTTTCTTCTCAACTGTGTCTCTTCCATCTAAGTCAGGTGCTGAGTTTTGTGATAAATGTTTTTTGAGTGAATAAATATAATCATGGCCAGATGTAGAAATAAGATTTGTTCTGATGAGTCTATTCTCTATTTCAATCTCTCAAACTCTGCCTCACAAATTCATGGTTGGCTTGATTACCATGATCATTTTCTTTATCATCGTGGGTTACAAATTATTCTTGAGCACCTACTGTGCACAGTTTTGCAGTGCTTATTCTTTCCTGTTTAATTCTCTGTTGTCTCAACTTCATGAAAGTCACAAAACAAGAGGGTTTCGTGTATTAATTAGGCCAATTATTTACACGAGGAGTAATCACTTCACACTTCATTCTGGAAAGATATTGAACATTATAATTGTTCTCCTGACAACATAATAACACAAGATGCCCGGCTTTAGCAGCATATCCCAAAGGAAGACTTAGGCTTATATACTCTTAGTATTGTTACTGTTGGAAAGAAGATTCCTGTTGAGTGCACAGAAGACTCTTAATTCCAAGGTAATATGAGAAAGTCTGAACTTGAGCTGAAATTCAAATACAGTGGTAATTTAGTCATACAATATTTTATTTAATCAATGGGAGGAAAAAGGTCAGTAAATCATTCTATGAACAAAAGTCAAACCAATTCTTAGCTAAATAAAACCAACACATAATTTATCATTGTGAGGTATGAAGATTTTCTTGTTGATATTTGATGAGGAAAATCAACATGTCTCCCAATGTCCTTTCTTCACTTCTTAGTCTCCTTTTCAGGAAAACATGCAGTTAGATGTGTATTTGCTGATGACTGATTTTATTGTTATAATCCGTTACAGGTGCATGTGACTGATGGTTACCTGGCAGAAATTTTATTTGTCCTTATAGTAGGTCAAAGTATAGAAATGTTATTACAGGCCAATGTTTACATGATTTTGGAATATTTTTCTATGTTAGGCAGGGCCTTGGATGGAAACTCCTGAGGGGTGGAACAATTTAAAATCTGTATCTTTGTAGCTGTAGTCTATTAATATTTTTATAGTTGTATTTTGTGTATGTTTTCTATTTTTACTATCATGATTTATAGGTATAGGAGTACATAGATAGATGTTGCATATATATATATATAGAGAGAGAGAGAGAGAGAGACAGAGAGAGACAGAGAGAGAGATCTTTGAGACCATACTGCATGCTTAACCTTAGTACATAATTGAAAAAGTATGTAGTATCATCAGAAATTAACAAAGGTGAGAGGTGTGTTAGTCTAGAGAAGTTACTAGAGACTGGCTTCTTTTGAGTGATCCTCTGAGGGGTGTGGTCCTCTTCCAGAAATATCTTGTGAAAGGAGGTATTTGCAGATGGGTAGGAGAGCTATTTTACAAAGAGAAGGTTTCTGAGCATCTCTCAAATACAGTAAGATGAGAAACCAGCTTCAGCTGAATGATTGCCATGTAAAGGTAGCTCAAAAAGTGACTTTTTGTGTGTCTGTGGTATGGAAGAATTAATGGGTAATGGTGGTACTCAGAAATAGAAGGAAAGAATGCCTTTATTAACCCATGCAGACTCAGAGGATATGACTTCTCTAAAGATCCGAGTGCCTTACACCTGGTTAGCAGCATTTCTATAAGTTTCAGATGGGAGACAGGGTGGTGGGGAGAGATCATGTCCCTTAATGCAGGCAGGAGACAGAGAAAAGAAGGCACAAATGCAGAAAGGATGTTGGGTGGTTTTGTAGGGTCCACAGGTCAGACTGGTGGTATGTTCATACTCAGCTGTTTTAAGTTCCTGAGACACTCAGCTCTAATCATGTTCCAGCTTGCTTTTGAGTTAGCTATTATGTCTTAGGTTAGCCTGGCATTTCTTTTAACATTTCTTCAGTATCTACAGATGTAAGGACACTCTTCAGGATATCATGTGGTATATTTCATTTGTTACCTTTATAAGGAAGCTTGGAAGAAGTGACTTCAAAATTCAAGATATCAAGAATGGTAATATTTTGTCCAAACTTTATGTTGTCTTTGGGATGCTACACTAGTCTTTTGGATACTACTGATTATATAAATGAATGAACTGCTGCAAGTTTCCAGTCAGATCTGAGGTGTACCCAGAGCACAGGGTGGGACTCGCTGGTGTGCAACATGTTCTGTCTTTTCCTCTATGTTCAGTTCTTGATTTTTCCTTTTCATGTTTCCTTAACTTTTGTCTTTTTTGTGTTTTATATCTCACATTAAGTGATTTTAAAGCCTCTTTTTATTTGTAAAAACATTGATATACACTTTCCTAGGTGTATACATTGACATGTATGATTACTTTGTTATTTTATTGGCAGTAGAGAAAAATAAGGGAAATAAGGGAAAAATGGCTCATACAATTTTCATTTCCACTGGTAGTTTTTTTGAAGCAAGTTCAGTAATTTCCTGGGAGGGAACATTTTTGTATGAGGATGCATGAAACTCTTGGGGGCCTCACAGCTTAGTCATATATTAGAGAACCTTATAAGGTGCAGCAAATCTATCTAAAGGACAGATTATAGAGATAAACGGAACCACAGTGTATTTGATACATAGTTTTGACTTGTAGTCTTCCAGTGAGATTAAAAAGTCCCACTCACTAAGAAAAGTAGATAAAAATGATATTTTAGAGATGATTTTTTTTTAAATTGGTAGCATCTGAAAAATGTCAGAATTGTGTCTCTTGATTCTTAGAGTTAAGCTGCTTCCAGGAATCATTTTACTAAAATGATCTTAACATCTGTCAGTTGTCAGATTGAGATGTCATTTTTTATCTATCTGTCTGTCTGTCTGTCTGTCTGTCTGTCTGTCTGCCTGCCTGCCTGCCTATTTATTTATTGTAGTTTTAAAACTTACCATCAAATAAATTCAAAGAGAGCAATGCTTTATTTCTCTAGTTCATTTAAGTTCATCACCTAGCATGAAGCCAAAATTCAGGTTTTTTTGTTTTAGCCTCAAATATACCAGATTTTATAGTCTTGTATCTGATAGCAATATTGTGTCTCCTGCCAGTTCAGAACCCTGTAAATCATAATTTAACTCTTTATACATTGTGGTCTGTTCTAGTAGGGTCCTGTAGGTTCTGATGGAGACAAGCAGGGCTGTGTTACCCTCAAGTCTTAGCAATAGTGTGGTCTCCTTTGATTCCCCTGAAAGAGAAGATGTGTTGAGGTTAAATTGCACAACTTTCTCTATGAACAAACATCACAAACAGGATGCCCCTGATGACAGCATTTATTCACTGACAATTCTGAAGGCAGAAGTCCAAACTCAATGTCACAGGCGTAGAATCAAGGTGCTGGACAAGAGGCTATGGTGATGGTTCATGGGTGCTGTGGTGGTGGGAGGTTTATGGAGGTGGTGGAGAAGAGAAAGCAAATACTGTACAAAAAGGAGAAATGACGTAAGAACATAAAAATAAAATATCTAACACATTGAACATATTTAAAATATTTAACATAATTTTAGCAAAATTTTTAAAAAATACAAGGTAATAAAACTCAACTTTTATTTCATAAAAATAAAATCAAGGTGTTGTCAGGGCCAGAGGCCTCCCTGAAGATCTGTTGGAGGATTTGTTCCTGACCTTTTGGGCTTTGCTGGTCCTTGTCATCCCTGAGGTCCAGCCTTGTGTTTGTGGCAGTCAAATAAATGTCCTTTGCCACCTTTCTGCAAGGATATTTGTGATAGTGGTTAGAGCCTGTCCGGATAATCCTCCCATTGCATTTTTAGTCACTAGGAGTTTTCATATTTATTAATTTATTGAGGCAACATTGACTTACAGTGCTGTCTCTGATGTAGGGGGATAAGATCACACCCTTTGGGTGTTTGGTACACACTGCATCTCTGCCAAAATAGCCACCATTTATCCACCATGGTTTACTGAGCACTCTCCCCTTTGCTCTCCCTCCAACGCTCCTTCTCTGGTACCTTCAATTCTACTGTCAATTTTCTAGGCTTTGTTATTTGTTATTTGGTTTTATCTGGCCCTGTACTTTATCTCTCTATTTTCTACATGTAAGAGAAGCCACCCAGTATTTTTAATTCTTCACTCTCTCCATGTAAAGCAAAATTTCAGTTTCCAGAAATTAGAACTTAGAAATATTTCTGGCCCATTACTCAGCCTACCCAATTCCCCCAACTACTCAATTTGGCTGTTTTTGTTTCCGTTTTTCTTGACTCTTGATTCTATATGGGAACTCAACCACATTATGTAACCACTGATTGATCAATATGTTTACTTCCTTTCAGTGTTAATTTGATGGTCATACAGGTAGTTATCATCTCAAATTTTTATTATCTAAGCAAACTATGATTGTATTCATCACACATTATTTGCTTATGCATAATTCTATTCTTCTTGTATGGATAGAAATTGAATAAAATATAATTACTGCTTTCAAGGAATTCACAGTAAAATGCACTTCCAAAGATATTGTGAAATATGGCTAGAACAATGAAAGTGTGCTTCTTCATATATTTCTCTAAGAAAGACAAATAGTTCAAAGACCAAAAGAGAAAATGAAGAGACTCTTCAAACTGCTTTTTCACTTCTTCCACTTGGCCCCCAATCACCTAAGTGTAAACAGAAGGGAAGATGAGCAAATCATCATCCTCTATAGGAGAAAAGCATTAAAAAATGTATGGTGAATCTAGTACATTCTATGCCTAATAACTGATCTTTCAATGCAGCATAGGATGGATTTCTCAGCTATCTAAAAAAAATGATGTTCCTACAGGAAAAATATGTATCACAAAGAACATTTATGCCTCCTTTGGGATTTTAAATTACCTCCAAAGGCAAATAATGGGAGAAGTGAATTCACTGATGTTTTAAATCATGACACTTTATCAATCTTTTCACAGAGAGTTACTATAGAGCCCCCCACTGATGGATGAGAAAAATTTCACTCAAGTGAAAGAGTTCATACTCTTAGGGTTCACGACAGACTTGTGGCTGCAGAGAGTGCTCTTTGTCATCTTCCTCATGATTTACCTCTTCAGTCTCCTAGGAAACGCCACCCTGATCTCTTTGATCTGTGCTGACTCTAGGCTCCACACACCCATGTATTTCTTCATCGGAAATTTGTCTTTCTTGGATCTCTGGTATTCCTCTGTCTATGCTCCGAAAATCCTCATGACCTGCATCTCTGATGATAAGAGCATCTCCTTTGTGGGATGCCTGGCTCAGTTCTTCTTCTCAGCTGGGCTGGCCTACAGTGAGTGCTACCTGCTGGCTGCCATGGCTTATGATCGCTACGTGGCCATCTCCAAGCCCTTGCTTTATTCCCAGGCCATGTCTTCAAGGTTATGTACCAGTCTTGTGGCAGCTTCATACCTTGGTGGCTTTACCAACTCAATCATCATTACCAGTGAGACATTTACTCTGAGTTTCTGTGGGGACAATGTTATTGATGATTTCTTCTGTGATCTGCCCCCCCTTGTGAAGTTAGCCTGTGATGTGAAGGAGAGCTATCAGGCTGTGCTTTATTTCATACTGGCATCCAATGTCATTACTCCCACCACACTCATTCTTGCCTCCTACCTCTTCATCATTGCCGCCATCTTGAAGATACGCTCTGCCCAAGGCCGTCTCAAGGCCTTCTCCACTTGCGGCTCTCACCTGACAGCTGTCACCATGTACTATGGTTCTATTCTCTTCATTTACTCCCGGCCAAGTACTAGCTATGCCCTGGAAAGGGATAAAGTGGTGTCAGTGTTCTATACTGTGGTGATACCAATGTTGAATCCTTTGATCTATAGCTTTAGAAATAAAGATGTTAAGAATGCCTTAAGGAAAATGGTAGAGAGAGCAAATCCTTCTTAAATGAAAGCATGTAGTCATCTTACCTGTGTTTTGTCTCTTAGATTATCTCCATGTCACTGTTACTATGTACTCTCAGAAATAAAAAACAAAAAACAATGAAGTTATATGAGAATGTGAAAAAACAATTTGCATTTTTCTTTTTTACTTCCCATGAATGTATTTGAATATATTTTCAAATGAAAGACACCTGACCATTTGAAAAAAAAGAAACTACTATATATACTGTTTGGAACAAACACACAGATATACTAGATTGTGCAAAGTTTGGAAGAGAGGAGTTCATTTTTGAAAAGTTTCACTTGGAAGTTTATAAGCTGTTCATATGAATTATATTAATCTATAAAGGAAAATGACATAGGTGGTTATAGAATCATTTTCAGGATTAGCAGGGTTAAGTGACTTTCCAGTCTCTAGTTGGTGGGTAAAACATAAGAATGCAAAACTAGTACTTCTGACTTCAAAAATTCTCACCCATTTTGTTGAGAAATAGAATTAGGAAGTCATAAGTAAAATTTCTGCTGTAAAATTCCCTTAGAGACAATCTATGTGTTTTCTAATTCCCATTTCTTGATACACTGTAGTACAAAGTTTTCCATGGGAATAGAGGAAAGAACAAATATCATTGCTTAAGACTCTAAGAACTTTCAGTAAAAGAGTATATTCTACAATTAAAGAATTAAGAACAAAAGAAAAGAAGCTTATTCAATAGACAGAGTGGAGATGCAGAAATAAACAGAGCTCTGAAAGGTTTACATCCCAAGGAGGTTTAGGGATGAACATTTCTAGTAGGTGAAGCAATGAGTGGCAAAAATGAAGGTTCTATAAATATTTATATTTTCCTGATAGCTCAGTTTGATTTATGAATTAATGGAAAATAGATTACTTCATTTTCACATATCACAGTTTGAATTTTGTATTTGCATCAATGTCATATGAAGCTGTCCAAACGTGAAGAACAGATAAGCAAACCAACAGGCTTAGCATTGGTATATTCCTTTGCCAGGGCTGCCATAACATAATACAACAATTGAGTGACTGAAACAGCAGCCATTCACTTTATCTTGGAATTCTGGAGACTCCAAGGCCAAGTTCAAGATGGCAGCAGCGTCCGTTTATCTGGAGGCTTCCCTCCTTGGTCTGTGGGGAGCTGTTCTCCTGCTGTGACTCGTCTCTGCTCACAACAACCCGGCCATCTCTGTGTATCTCTATTTCTGTTAGTTTTTTTTATGAAGACACCAGTGCTATTGAGATTAGGATGATCTCCTTTCAATCTAATCATCCCCTAAAAAATCCTTGTATCCAAGTATAATCACATGCTAAGTACCTGGGGCTTAGGGTTTTCAAATTATCAATTTGGTGGCAGATTTGATTCAATTTATATATGCAGCAAACTGATAGGAATATTTTAATGGTGATCCAAGGTAGGAGAACCCGGAGAGAAGAGGATGCAATGGGGAAAATTATGAACTACACAATGCATTCTGGAATAGCATAACTAGTAGAATTTGGCAACTTTCTAGCATCAGGCATCTCTGAATATTATACTGTGACTTTCGTCTGTTAGAAAGTATACTTTCAATACAACACATCTCTTTTCATCATATTGTAATTAATATATCATCCCCATACTGCAAATGAACTTTAAATGAGTCTTTGGAGACAGAGGCATATTTTTCTGGGTTATTGTTTGGGAAGAAGTCCCATAGGGTTCTTGGGGAAATATGTATATTGTATCCAACAAAGCATGCCCATTTGCAGAAGGGCAGGAAGAGAGTGTCACTTCCAGGATTTCCTGCCTAGGAAAAGGTAAGTTATTGAGATCAGGGAAGCAAGAAGTTTTGACTTCTCTGTAAGCCCAGTTGCATTTGGAAGGGGTTTGTGGAGTCTAGCCTGGCTCTCAAAGGACTATTCTTAACACACACACACACACACACACACACACACACACACACACACAAATGATCTATGGTAGATATCTAGAATTGAAATTCAGAGTCTAGTTGTTCTACACAATCAACCAATATTCACTTGGAGAAAACAAGAGCAGATTTGCTCTTTTGTCTCTAGTGGTTATGATATTCTGTGCTGTGCAAACTGCTACTGATGACATTGACACCTCTTGCTGTTCACACTCAGATGCTAGAGAACATATTATTCTGCATCATTTAGGTGCAACAATGGGGCCATGGAGAAAAGTTGCTACAGGGGAATCTACCCCTTGAGAAGTCAGCCCTGAAGGGATACTTTAGGATGAGTGCACCAACAATTTCTGTCTTTTTTTCATATTCACTTTGTCATGGAAACTTATTGCATAGTCAAGATAGATTTAGGTCCATCTGACAGGTTGTAAGTCCTAGCTTTCATTTGCTCATTTTTCTCACTAATGATATGATATCCTGAAGCCAGGGAAATTTACGTGGTGGTAGATATGTCCTGAATAGTTCTTAAATGTCTCCATTTGAAATAGCCAATACTTTTTGGGAAAAACTTTAAGACAGAAAGGTAATTGTCCATTTATTTGTTCTAAAAATAATTATTTAGTCCAATTAATGACTAGGAACTGCCCTATACACTAGGATAGAGCAGTGAATGAAACAAGAAAATCTATCTGTCTGTGGCTAGTAAGTTCTGGTGGGGAAATTGGCCATCCAGCTTAAAAACAGGAGTTAGAAGATGTCATCAGGTTTTGGAGAAAATAGAGTTAAGTCTGGACAAAGTAAGAAAGATCAGAATTATTGGTAGAAAAAAGGCACAGGTTTATAGTAGCCTAGTAAGGATGAGCTTTAATCAGAAAATGATATTTGAATGGCACGTAAAAAAGACGAAAGGGTGTGCCCAGAATATAGCTGAAAAATAGTGTTTCAGACAGATGGAGAGTTCGAAAGTCTATGCTTGCCTGAGAAAGTGATAAAGTCAGCAAAGCTGGAGCGGAATGATAGAAGGTGTGGGTCTTAAGGGAATAGGGGTGTGGGTAAGCCAGGTGGGGGGGTGCTCATGTGGTGCCATTAGGCACCTATAGCATTTGACTTAAACTTAGAAATAGTTGGGAACATCTAGGCTTTTTTGGGGATTAATAAAAAACTAAGAAATACAATTTTAGAGAATGTAAAACAAGTTCATGGGATTGATTTTTGAGAAACCAAAATGAGTATGCAAATCTCTAGTGAGAAAATGAACTTTGTTGTCTTTGGTATGTGCTATATCTTCAACTAATAGGACGGCAATGCCCCATGAATCTAGAGATGTATACAAACAGGATGGTGTATCTCCTCTCTGGCACTAAATACCTAGGATGATGTTGTCTCCTCAATCTTTGTGTTGGGTACTATGAAGGCATCAACAAGTTAGAATCATTAAAAGTAGGTGTTGGGAAAGATTTTCTACAGGAGTAACTTATTCCAAAGATGACACGACTCACTAAGGAGAACAGAGTCAGGCTTTGTCCCTATTACAGCCTCTTCCACCCCCACTCCCTGTGAGTCCAGGGTGATGAGAGTTTTCACTGTTCCTCTATCAAATGTTGTGATAGTTGGTGACAAAAATATTAATCCTGGGATGAAGAGACTGAAGGATAGCACTGTAGCTTAAATGATTTTTTTTGTAGATATTTGTCCTCATTTAATTTTTTTCTCAAGCTCAGATTTTATAAATAGGTCAGGAATTATTTTTCCTACACCTGTTCTCCCAAATAGCTGAGTTAAGTGTATTTTCTGTCTTTATATGGGCTGTGTACTTTACAAAACCCTGACATTTTCGCTGTATTTGAGGTGAATGAATATGGGTCAGAATTATTTATTTCCAGGTGAAAGAGCTTTCCAGTTAGGATCTGAATTTAGATGCTATTGCAATTATGCAGCTATTTAATTCTCCCTATGTCAGACTGCATGCTGACAGCCCAGCTTGCACCTATGGCTATTATGGTCTGTGGCTGTGTGGGCTGTGGGCTGTGGTATGTGGTCTGTGGTTTGTGGTCAGCTGTTAGGTTAGCTGGAGGCCAGATGGAAAGGAGTGGACTCACTGACAGACTGGGGGCCAACTTGCCCCCAGTTGGGATTGCAGCAGGAATGCAGTCAGATGTCTCATTCAGCAAACAACCCAACGTTAACAGACACATTCTATAGCTTCTGTGGCAAATTATTGACTCAAACAGACCAAACCCCAGATTCAAAGGCAGGAAGACAGGATCTATTTTTGAAATTAGGAAATTAGCAAGGAATTGTAATTCTTCCCATCATATCACGAAAAGGACTGATTTGTAGCGTTGTCTCTTAGAACACCAGAGCTTTGATATTCAAATTGAAGTCCTAACTTGATGAAAATAAGTGAGAATCAGGGTTACAAAAGTGAGTTGAGGTCAGCTTACAGGACAGCAATGTGTACCTGAAACCTCAGCTCTGTATAGAGGGGAGAGCCACTCTATACAACAGAGAAGTAAAAGCTCTTTGGAATTGCTGCGTTCTCCACAGCATCACAACCAAGTCCTGTCCTATCTGATCATCCTCACTTACCACAGAAAAATGGGGAGATTTGATATTTGAAGATGAACCTGCAAGTGGGAAAACCAAATCTCAGGTAGAAACTCAACATTTGCATTTTCATGGCAAACAAATTCAGGTTTAGATGGAGGGGTAGTTATTTTAAGCATGAAGGAAAATCAAAATCTTCTATTGGTATTAGGTTTTCCCCATTGCTGTTTCAGAGGAAAAGTCACCTGGCATCTGGGAATTCAGGCAGGTTTCCTGTAAGACAGCAGCCCTAAGTCTGCTCTGTTTTAAATAGATGCCTCCTT
Organism: Uropsilus gracilis; assembly: GCA_004024945.1. Lineage (NCBI taxonomy): Eukaryota > Metazoa > Chordata > Mammalia > Eulipotyphla > Talpidae > Uropsilus > Uropsilus gracilis. The sequence goes on from PVHY01009910.1 coordinate 13,775, forward strand.
TTAGCTTCTCTCTGAGAATTACGGTGTTTCATGACAGAAACTTGACAGAATTCATGGTTTTCATGAATCTTTGACATCAAAATTTGGATTTTTCCTTTTGGAACTTCCTTACATGTATATAGATATAAAAGCCTCTAGTTATCTATATAAATCTCACATCAACAAGAGGAAATGGAAGAGAAAACATTCTTAAAAAAGAGTTTCAGAAAATGAATGTGCAACCAGTATATTCAGATTTTCATATGTTTTAACAGACTTTGAAATTTGTTTTTTTATATGAAATCTATTTTATTGATGCTGGTGGCTAATATATATAATATATATATTAGATAATATATATAATATATTAGATAATATATATAATATATTAGATTTTATATATATATATATATATATATATATATATATAAAACCAAAATAATGTATTGGCCAGAATTGGGCTATGCTAGTGTGTGACCACTGTTTTGCTTTCATTCTCCAGTTTTTAACACTACAGTCTCTTTGCAGAGTGAAATATAGCTGGTCCTCTAATAACCTCAATTTGTTCAATGTTGTTTTGTTGATGAGAAGATAATCTCCGCTGATGTTGAGCAAAATGTGTGAATCAAGTCTTATGTGAAGACTTGATTTTTTTTACAGATAGTTTGCTGCAAGTTCAATTTATAGAACTAATCATTAATATTAAGCGAGGAGTTATTGTGTGATACAAATAAACAAAATATACATCTTTTTAATTAGTTTTTTATTTTTATTTTTTTCTACATTCTTTTAATTCTTTATATAGGTAAATGATTACTGGGATGCCTTCCTTCCTCTACCCTCCACCCCCTTGTGTTCACTCAGTCTCCACTCTCATTGTTGTTTTTTGGTTTATGTTGGGTTCATCGGTCCTTTGGTCTCTTTTTCTGTGGCTATGTCCACTTGTCGGATGAGGGACTGTGTTCCAGGCCCATGACATGTTGTGCTTGATGGTTTGCAGTCCTTAGCTTTGTATTGGGCACTCAGTCCATGTTCATTTGGGGTCAATCGGTGTCTAGTTGCTGGCTCCAGTACGATCTCCTTGCCATTCTGCTATCTCTGCACCCAATTTCTCTGACCTCTGGCTTTGGGGATCCTCCCCCCCAGCCATTGTCAGTGAGAAGGTTGCTCGACGAGGGCAGACGTCCACTGATGGACCTTGCAGGTCATCTCCTCTCCGTCTGTTTGCAGATTTGCTGTGAAGCCAATGCCCTGACTGCAGACCTCCTCTCCCAAGGCTTGGGGAGGGAGCCATGTTTCTTTGGGTGGCAAGTTCCACGTGGGGTTTTGATTCATCCGCTTCTGGTGAAGCCGTGGATGCAATTTTGATAGGTCTTTACCACGGTTGTTTTTCCATTCCAGCACCTAGTATCTTTCTGAATGATCCTTGTTCTGTGTCCCACATTCATGTATATGCGCAGGCTGTTTTCTGGCTCCTCATCCGCTCAATGTCGCTGTGTGCACGTTTATGCTATTTGTCCTCCTGAGAGCTAAGTGGAGTGAGGGTGAGGCAGCAAAGGTTTCATTCACCCCCCCCCCCCCGCACCCCGCTATTCCTGGACCATGGATGAATCCAGTTTTGCCTGTGCCCTGGTCTGGTCCGGGGGTCCCGGCCAGCCCATACGTCCCCCTTACCCTCCAGCTCGACGGCAGAGGGGCCCAATGGGTGCTGCTAGTTCTGAGTGGGTGCAGCTGCAGGCACCTGCGGGTCAGGCAGGCGCAGATCCCACATGTCAAGCTGCTCAAGCTTCTCAGACCAGTTCCAAGACCCCACCTATTGCTGGGACATTAACAGGAGGAACCTAGTGCCGTGGGGGGTGGCGGCAGTCGCCAGTGGTAATGGTGACCACCTTGCAGGCCTTTAATGCCCCACAGTTGTCGCACGGCCCCCAGGCCAGTCGGGGGGTCCTGTCTGGCCCCTGCGTCCCCCTTACTCGCCAACTTGATGGCAGAGGGGCCCAGTGGGTGCCACAAAAACATGTATCTTTGAAATAAGATTTTTAGAGATCTTTTTAATGAGTAAAATTCAGGTTGTCAGAATTTTATAGCATTATCATAGCTAAGAGGACAATAGATACAATTCATCTATAAAGGACATAAATAAATGGCTTAACAGTGAGAACACATACTCATGAAGAAGAAAATTCTGGAATCCAACTAGCTCTGCTGTCGATCAGTCCTGTAACCTTGGAAGTGCTTCTTAAATCCCGTATCATAATGGTATCTACCTTTTAAAGTTGTAGAAAGAAAAATGTGGGTTCATATTAGAGTTTAGAGCATTAACTGGTATAGACATGCATGTACATTACTAGCAGTAAGAGCATAGTATATTTTTATATGTATAACTATCAGCATAAGACACACTGATTCTTCCTAATATGTGAAGAATTTTGACATTATTTGAGTGTTCCCTGTCCAATGGATATATACACAGATGCACGTCTGGATATATCCACCTCTTTTCTTCTCAATCAGACTTGACTTGATTCAATCAGGGGAATCCCTTTGTCTTGTTTGCTGAATTAGGGTGTTTCTCTCCATCAATTAGGATGTGAAAGCCCTAATTTCAAAATTGCATGCCAGAAATCAAAACCACAATGAGATGTCACTTCACACCAGTAAGAATGGCCTCTATTAAAAAAAAATGGGCAACAACAAATGCTGGCATGGATGTGGAGAGAAAGGAACACCTTTACACTGTTGGTGGGAATGGAAAATGGTCCAACCACTATGGAGAGCTGTGTGGAGGACCCTCAAACTACTGAAAATAGAACTACATTCAAGCCAGCAATCCCACTTGTGGGAACCTACCCAAAGTTTACAAAAACTCCAATTCAAATGAACACTAATAGTCAGATGTTTATTGCAGCATTATTTACAATAGCCCAAATATGGAAGCAACCAAATGCCCCTAAACAGACAAATGGGTCAGAAAGTTGTGGAATATATATTCATCAATCAAAAATGACAAACTCATGTTATTCACACCAACATGGAATGGAGCTAGAGGGAATCATGCTAGTAGAAATAAGTTAGAAAGAAAAAAGAGAAAAACTAGGTGGTCTCACTTTATGAGGAATATAGGGAAAACATACAGACAAATGGACAAGAATTTAAAACTGCCAACAGAACTGAAGCATAGAGTGAGAGGAGAGATGAAGGTAAAATTGGGGGAGTGATGGGTACAAGAGATTAAGATGGTTCACAGGTCTTAAGGTGATGGGAAAACCTCAGTGTAGACAATGATGTAAAATATATATAAATTTGTGTACAATCAACTAAAAAATAAAATTATAAAAACGAATAATAAAAATATAAAATATAAATGAAAATATAAAAATAAATAAACTAAAAAAACAAAAATGAAAACAAAATTGCATGCCAGGTCCATCCTTCAGTGATGATCACAAGATTCAGACCCAAGTTCTATCATTCTACATAGTCGGAGCTATAAATCCTCTCAGTAATTGTTGACTTGATCAGTATCATTATTTATAAATCTTTAATGATCCCCCCCCATTCTTTATCAGTCTCTCTTCTCTGTAGACATGGAAGTTGGAAATCGCACCATCTTGACTGAATTCATCTTGGTGGGCATCTCCGCAAACCCCCGATGGCAGTCAATTCTATTTGGATTATTTCTCATAATCTATTTGTTAACCTTGTCAGGGAATATGACCTTGGTTATCTTAATCCGTATTGATTCTCGCCTGCATACCCCCATGTATTTTTTCATTGGCAATCTCTCTTTTTTGGATTTCTGGTACACTTCTGTGTATACTCCCAAAATCTTGGCCACATGTATTTCAGAAGATAAGCGCATTTCCTTGGCTGGGTGTGGAGCTCAGCTCTTCTTTTCCTGTGTGGTGGCCTATACTGAATGCTACCTCTTAGCTGCCATGGCCTATGACCGCCATGCGGCCATCTGCAAACCATTGCTTTATTCAAGTGTCATGTCCAGTTCTCTGTGTACGGGACTTGTTGCTGGCTGCTATATAGGAGGGTTCCTGAATGCCATAGCCCATACTGCCAACACCTTCCGCCTGAGTTTCTGTGGTAAAAATATCATTGACCACTTCTTCTGTGATGCACCACCTTTGGTAAAAATGTCTTGTACGGACACTCGGATCTATGAAAAAGTCCTTCTGGGTGTAGTGGGCTTCACTGTTCTCTCCAGCATTCTTGCCATCCTGATTTCATATTTCAACATCTCTCTGGCTATTCTGAAGATCCGCACGGCCTCAGGAAGACGCAAGGCCTTCTCCACCTGTGCGTCACATCTGGTGTCTGTCATGCTTTTCTATGGATCCCTGTTGTTCATGTACTCCAGGCCTAGTTCCACCTACTCCCTGGAAAAGGACAAAGTGGCTGCCCTGTTCTACACTGTGGTCAACCCATTGCTCAACCCTCTTATCTACAGTGTGAGAAACAAAGATGTCAAAGAGGCCTTCTGGAAGGCAATTCAGACCCTGCGGCCACAGAGATGAGGTCACCTGTTTTGTAGAAGGTTCTCATTGCATTTTCCAAATTCTTGTTTTTTAGACATGTTTGTGAATTTTGTAACCCTTCAAGTAAATGTCACAAGTTCTACTTAAAGCAACGAAATACTGATCAAACCATTGATGTTATGATTAAATTTTAAGTTCCTACTATTGGATTGTTCTATGTTCTATGACACTGTATTTTGCTTCTTTGACCTACTAGATTTTCATAAAATTCACTTTCGGGGGACCTTGGAAAGAAAAAATAGAAAATAAATATCCATTTTGAAGTAATAAATAAAAAATAAATATCCACTTGGGAAGTAAACTTTATTTTGTGAGAGGAGATTTGGAAATGAGTCTATTGTTGGAAATTAGTCAAGATTTTATATTTATGTTTTATTAAGGCATTCCTTCTGAATTCCTCCATAAAGCTTTAAATGAAAATATAGAAAATATCTTTACGTACATTGTATCTTTTACATCAATTTATTAACAGTTAAAATGTTTGTTTGAGTTGTTTAGATTGCAAAAATAGAATAACAAAGACATCTTTCTAAATCCATGGAGAAAAATGTGCCTTTGGGATTGTTTATTATATTGACTGCATAACCTTTCCACAGAGTAGAGCACTCTGTATGGTCTTTCTCATTTCATCCTAATGTATATTCTCCATGAATGAAAATAGCAAGAAATGGGGCAAATGAAAATAAAAACTCAACATACAAAATCCGCTATATTTTAGATCCAATGCTTTTTACATTAGTAAGTTTTTACAGAGACACAACTCCATATTCAGTGGATTATTGGTTTAATTTTTTCAACACTCTTTACAACAACACTGAACATTAGAGATAGTTACACATGACAAGTGTCTTGCACCTCAGATGTTAGAACTTTGTCACTGAAAGATAATAGCTACTGTCATAAGGAGCATTTTAATAAAAGGTATATACTAAAAATTTAGAGCAAATAGTTGTAGCCACTTCATTTGGATTAGCTATGTCATTTCTGATCTTTCTTTTCCTCTGTATTCACTAAATAACACACTACTGAGTTCTCTCTTTTCATGCCATATTCTTCACATGTTTTTACTTATTATTTATACAAATTCTATGAGTAGTAAGCAGTAAGGATATAGGTGTATTCCACAAATTTCTAGAACTGGTAAACATTTTTTTCACATCACCACAAAGCCCATCATGTAAGAAGAAAATTGAATCAATCTCCAGGGTGATAACAGCGAAAGTTTAATCCGTTGGGATCAATTCTATCCTTCCATTTTCCTTCAAACCTGATGTAGTTTTAAAGAAAAACTGTTAAATTTAATCTCTATTGTTTAGTTTAGACTCAGTGGTTAGACATTAATCAATAATCACAGAAACAAAACACACCAATAGAAATAAAATCTTTTTCATTGGATTTTCTTGAATGAATAAAAATGTGTTTTTAGTCTCATTTCCAATGATCCCCTGAAACAGTACATTTTCATTGAACACTAATTTGAAGAATTTATACCAACTTAGATGTCAGATTGTGTGAACCTAAATAGCTTTTTCAGAGCTTCTTTCACATCTTTATTCCTTAGACTATAGATCATGGGATTCAACATGGGAAATAGCACAGTATAGAATGTAGAGACCATTTTGTCTCTCTCAAGAGAATAGCTGGAGCTTGGGCGAGAATAGATATAGAGGATGGAGCCATAGTACAGTGTGACAGAGACCAGGTGGGAAGAGCAGGTGGAGAAGGCTTTGAGACGGCCCTGGGTGGAGCGGATTCTCAAGATGGCAGCGATAATGAACATATAAGAGGCCAGGATGAGCACAGTGGGGGTAATGACATTGGAGGCCAGAAGAAAGTATAGCACAGCCTGATAGCTCTCCTTCACGTTGCATGCCAGCTTTATTAGGGGTGGGACATCACAGAAGAAGTCATCAATAACGTTGTCACCACAAAAATCCAATGTGAATGTGTTGCTTGTGAGTATGATAGCATTGACAAACCCTCCAATATAGGAACATACAACCAAAGAGATGCACAGTATCCTTGACATGGCCTGAGCATAAAGGAGGGGACTGGAGATGGCTGCATAGCGATCGTAAGCCATAGCAGCCAGTAGGTAGCACTCACTGTAGGCCAGCCCAGCTGAGAAGAAGAACTGAGACACACAGCCAGCAAACGAGATGCTCTTGTCTTCAGCGATGCAGGTCATTAGAATCTTCGGGGTATAGACAGAGGAATACCAGAGATCCAAGAAAGATAGATTGCCAATGAAAAAATACATGGGTGTATGCAGGCGGGAGTCATTGCAGATGAGGATGATGAGGGTGGTGTTTCCCAGGAGGGTGAGAGAGTACACGCCAAGGAACAGCACGAACAGGACCAACCGCATCATGGGGTCTGTTGTGAAGCCCACCAGGATGAAGTCCGTGACTGTGTGATTCCTTCTCTCCATGCTTCAAAGAGACCTCACCTAAGGAAAGAGGGAAGAGTTTCATCCTCTCAATTAATAATAAAGGAGAGAGAGTACCATCTCCTGGGCACATGGGGTATAATCAAGGCTATGGATATTACAGTCCAGCGGATGATGACTAACCTTCCTGACTTGGGCAGGAGATGTGACTTTTCTGAGTGCCAACAAACTTTTTTTTTCAATATAAGGTGCTTTCCTTAAGGAAACGTTGGTGCTCATGGGGGTGTGTTCATTTTTTAAGAAAATATTCCTTGAGTCTCAGTTGCCATCTGGGCATTGGGTTATAGCAGTGTGGAAATGAGGGTTACTTATTCTATGGAAATGTTATTTAAATGAGAGAGATATGTACAAAAAATAAACAAATACAAATTGAATAAACGAATACTAATAACATGACTTGAAGCAAATCTCTCGCTCATGAATTCACCTTCCAAAAATTCTTCCTGTGTCACCTGCAAGCTCTTGTCCTTGAAACTTCCTCCCTTTTTAGTCATCCACTCTACTTACTTGACTTCCTATTTATTCACTCACTAGATTGGTCCCATATTTGGCCCCCAGATTACCCTAAACCAATGCATTGTCACAATTTGACTTCATCTTATGCTGGACTATGTCGCGTAGCACAAGGATTGCGTTAGGGCCTGTACTGGAAAGAGATGAGTCATGAAGCAGGTTTGCAAGGCAAGACACTGCTAGTGAAGCATCAGGTTTTCTCACTATGTATTAGCAGAAATAGGTGGGCACAATTAATCAAGTAACAAAGAGATGCAAAACAGGGCAGAGGACTAGGGCAAAAGTTTGTGGGAAACTGGAAGACATGTTGACCCGGGTGAGTTTATTCAAAAATCATCAGAAAGAATGATGTGTGCTATAGCTTAGAGTGGAATCCTCGACTTTGGAGCCATTCCCAGACTACTGCAGACTATAATCAGCAATCAGTCAACAGCTCCCTGGGCTGTTCTCTCCTGTTAACACCATGTTACACCACCTCACACCCACTGAGACTGCTAGAATCAAAAAGAAACATAATAACTTGTGTTAGTGGAGATAAGTTAGAGCCATCAGCTATTGATGGTGGGATGAAAAATGGCTGGGTTAATTGGAAGACAGCTTGATAATTCTGGTGGTGGGCCATTGTCTCAAGGTAACCATGTAGAAATGCACCATCTATGTCCCACAAGGCTTTGCTTTGATGAGAAGTCTTGCTTTGAGTACATACAAGTCCTACTTTGGTCACAATTCTTATGCTAGGTAACAATCTTGACTTGAACAAAGACAATGTTTGAAAGATAAAATTCAGGGGAATGTGGTTTAATTGTTCAGCAGATTAGATGTGTCTCTCAATGCCATCTGTTGCTCTATCCTGTCAATTAGACCTATTTGATACTTTGAGGACTTCACTATCAGGACCAAGCAAGACTGACACGTCTTACTGATGTGGCTCCAAGGGTTTTTCTCCTTGGCATATCAACTTCATCAGCTGATCCATTCACCTACCTCTCCATAGCACGCACACACATGCAGGGGGTATTGTTTTTCTGATTCTTGAAGCATTGACTTCAGTGAAATATCAGAACATAAAGTTTCAAGCTGAATTTCAACCACACACACAAAGATAGAAATATTTTCAGTTATTGTTAGATGTTCTTTTAAAAACATTAAAATGTGGAATGGGGTAAAACCAAATTGGGAAGAGTTGATTACACAAAATACAGAAAGGATAAACTCCTTTTCCCATATCCTGATGACAAAGGACAAGTTATTCCAAACCTGTGAGACAAGGGGAAATTTCTGTGATTTAGAAGATGATGGCATGTCAAGGCTGGAAGATTTGCCATTCTAACAGATGCCATTTGGTTTTAAGGATTCATTTGAATTAGTGACATCAAAAAAAAAAAAAAAGATACAAAAGAGATATTCAGTGTTTCCCTTTTCTTCCTGAAAGCAGAAAGTAAAATTCTCATGTGTAAACTCCCCTTGCTTTAGCAGGAGAAAAGAATGTTTTCATTGTCAGGAACAAGAAATTGATACCAAAATAAGCCTGCACTCACCGATCTTGTTCAAATAATTCATTTTCTTTATTAATCTATCACATCACATGCATTGCTACCTTCTTCTTATTTATAGACCTGAAAAATGATTCTGTCACATTTTGACTACCATTTGTCAATCAGTGGACATTCCTTTGTTTGCTTCTTTTTTATGAAAACATGAGCAAGGTTGCACTGAACATACTTATGCATGTTTTGTATGGACAGATTTTTGTTTATTTTAAGTAGGTACCAAGGAAAATCACTGAGTTACATGGTGAATTTATATTCACTGCTTAAGGAACTATCAAGTTGTCTTCCAGTTAACTCTGCCATTTTTCATTCCTACTATCAATAGCTGATAGTTCTGACTTATCTCAACCAGCACAAGTTATTAATTTTCTTTTTGATTCTATCAATCTTAGTGGGTATGATGTGGTCTAACATTGTAGTTTTGATTTATATTTCCCCTCATGATGTTGAGCATTTTTTTATATTTTATTTTTTTATTGGTTGCATCTCTATCTATCTATCTATCTATCTATCTATCTATCTATCTATCTATCTATCTATCTATCTATCTATCTATCTATCTATCTATCTATCTATCTATCTATCTATCTATCTATCTATCTATCTATCTATCTATCTATCTATCTAATCTCCTGAGCATATTTTTTAAAGTGTTTATTGAATATTTTCTTTGGAGATATATCTATTCAAATCTGTGGCTTACCTCTAAAGAGTATTTTGGTTTTTCCTTGTTGAATTATATATTCTTATAAGTTCTTTATAGATTTATGAGTTATAAGCATTTTCTCCTAGTCTCTGGGTTGTTTTTTACTTCCTTGTACAAAAGATTTAAAATTGATAAAGTTCATTTTATTTTTTTCATGCTTATTTTTGGCTTGAACCAAACTGCTATCTCTTCAAATTTGTTCTTCTCTTTAACACAATTCTTCTTTCTCTTTGGTTTTCCTATATATCTTAGTTACTTTTCCCTATTGCTTCTCTTTTGTTCAATCTATTATAAAAACATCTGTTTAGCTTCTTTGATTTTCATTTACTTATTGAATACCTGTGTCCATACAATACCTATATTGATTGAATTTGATGTTTCTCTCCTATTAATGTATCTCATGATAGTTTAAATCACAGATGCAACTGAAAATACTAAGGTGAAGTTTTATCTCCCCTAGTTGATTATCCTCCACAATCAGAGAAATTCTCCTTTCAGCTACTTAGTAGGAGTGTTTGACACAGGGAAAGAACCGGATTGAGAATCAGGATGAAATTACCAAATGTAGATCTTCAAATATCCATTTTACTAATCAATCTAGTTATGCCAAGCAAAAAAAAAAAAGTGATGTTTTATAGGTCTTTTGGGTTCTAAAAGCAACCACGAAGGTCCATTTTTATTATTATAATTGACCACTTGCAATGCTTTAAAACTTAGAACAGTTTCATATTGTCTGTAGTAGTATTTACCACATTAAAAATGTTTATGTTTTTAGCAAGTATTTTAATGCTTCTTTTATAATCCTAAAATGAACAGCCAATATAATGTACTATAAACATATTTGCATAGAGTATCCTAAATCTAACATAAAGATGATAAAAAATAGTTGCTATGGGGTAATAATCATAGATTTATTGTAAAGTAGTGAATTTCAATCTGTAAGTGCAAGAACACTTAATAAATTACTCATGTATGTAGAATCACTATGCTTTGTTACTCAAACATCCAGAGTTTTTACATTGGTGACAGGATTTTTCTGACAAGGTGATTAATTGTTGATAAAGACTTAAAAAAATGAAAATCTTCTCTCAGTTTTGAATTCTGGGTAAGCTGATATATAACAAAACTCTGCAAAATATGGCTCATGTTTATTTGTAAGACAGAATAGATTTCGAAGTCATGCATTATGAAGATCTTTTTCAACCCCTAAGTGTCTATCAAGAGATTGGATGAGGAGAATAGGATATTTTTCTTTGGATGGAACTATTCCATGGATGCAAAAGATTTTCATCTTTGGCTACTATGAAATAAATATCAATGGAACCCAATTTTTATGGCATCAATAATCCAACCACACATTTAAAAACTGCTCCTTAAAAGATGCTATTACTACATTAAAATACATGGCTCTGTCTTTTACTTTGTGACACTTTATAAGTTTTTTCCTAGAAATTATGTGAAGGGACAGGAAATAACTCAAGAATATACCTGAATGGTGAAGTTACTATGTAAGATACAGTGCAATCCACCTTTTCATGCATGTACAGGGTCTTTACGGTCAGACAGAAATAGGAGCATTCTGGCATATGAACTCCATGACGGCAGGGATTATTATATGCCCAGAGTCTAAGGTTATTATATGCCCATCACCTGACACATAATAGATTCACAATAAAAATTGAGTGAGTTGGCAGTCCTGGGTTGGACATGAAACAAATAAATAGAACTGATTTTCTGGATGGCATCTAATGATGATTCTTCTAAATCACCAGAAGAATTGTTTGATACCCCCAGATACATTTCCTGACACCAGTAATATCTGCCTTTTTATGTTCTTTCCAAACAAGAATAGGAAGAAACAAAGATATTTGTGTACAAAGCAGTATTACCATTTTTGTACAAACCAAAAGATGGGGTGTGGTGGGGTGGGGTATAGGGGATGTGGGGGGTGTGTTGGGGGAGTAGGGGAGTGGGGGGGTTCTTTTGACTTTTAAATCACTGCTTTCTAGTAGTGCCTGTTGCTCCATCCTATCGCCCTAGCTGCACTTTTGATATTAACAGGGTTGGTTTATTTGATCAGTGGGTTTTGCTGTTTGCTTATTTAGTCTTTTTCCTAACCTTATCTTATTCTATAACATCAGTTGCTCTTTTTTTTTTGTCTCTAATATTGAGAGATGCTACTTCTCCTTCTGATTTTTCAGCAGTTTCAGAAACTAAACATGTTAAAGACACTTCTAAAGCAGTCCCTTTAGCCCTTATATCTTAGTATGTAAATGCTTTTTCGACTGCTTGTGAGGAAGCAATGAAACGCTAATATTTGAATTAGGTAACTTACCTAAAATTCTCAGCAACACCATCACCTCTGTAGAATTCTAGTCTACCTGTCCCAGAATCTTTAATATCAGTTTTTATATCCCCAGAGTTCAGACCCTGCAACCCCTTAGGAATACATAAGCTTGGGAAATAATTAATAAGACAATTAAACTTGTAGGTTGACAAATTGAGTATTATTTAAAGATGGAGAAAAAACTTTTTAGAGACTGATTCCCTAGTAAAAAATATAATTGGTCATAATATACATTCTCATTTTGTCTTGAATTGTAGAGAAATAAACTAAACAAATGTGTGCACACATATTATATGTTCCATATAGGTTAATATACTTATATTTGTATATTAAAACACATGTGGTCAACAATACTGTTAATTTTGTTATACATTGAATAATTTTCTCTTGTCTTTTGTCCAAATCTATTCTCCACCCTTGCTGCTCCAGAATTTCAATGTATTAATGTCTTTGTGGTAGTCTTGGACTCTTCTGCTGCTTTGCTCTAGCAAATTAATGGTATTAGCCAATGGTTGTCACAGGCTCTTCCAGTGCCCATATGTCCTCTCTTTTTGCATTGTCAGGAACAGAAGACACACTAGCTCTCAGAAGTAATTAGTTTTAGAGTAATTATACTTTTCCTTGGAAATTCTCAACATGAATGTAAAGAGCTGGGCTGTGGGGCACAAGGAAGAACAACAAGAGAGATTGACTTAGCCAAAGAGTCTGGAACTGAATGAAAGCACACATCATCCAACCCCATTAAATATATCTCACAAATCTATTTAAAGGGTAAAATCAAAGGTTTATGACTAGTTAAACAAGGGGAAGAAGTGGCTTAAGCAAAATCAGGGTTAGGTAAAACATTAGTTCCCCAGGGGATACCTGGGGACATGGGATTCACTTATTAACTTGCTGATACCACTTAAGACCTGTCTCTAAGAGTTAATATTGAAGAATGGAGGCACTGATGCTCACCGGAGGTCAATCATGCCATTCCATCTTCAGTGTTCTGAAGACAAATAAGCATGAGATGAAGTTTTCTTTATTCCCAGCATGAGTCCTGCTGGTCTCAGCCTGCAACCTTTGACAGGCGACCACTTTCCTTTGTAACAGTGCTTTTATTAAATCCTCTTCAAATTAACCAGTTTAAATGTTACCCATTACCTGCCAGGTTCATAACTGATACAGTCCTAGAGGGAGTCCCAGGAGACAAACATATCAATGGGATTAACTTGTTCACATACTTAAAGATAAAACATATACACCCATTGGTGGAACAAGGGACAGTGGTACTCCATGGCATCCAGGGGCATCAAACTTACATGTTCACCAGTGGCATCACAGAATGAAGGACAGGTGGTGGGTAAGACATTGAGAGATCAGTTATTCACAGCTCAGACATATACAAATAGTTATAACAAAGAGCATCAATTAGTTGACTTTTGCTACAATTTAAACTTGGACTATGCAACTGAAAAAATAAAAGGCCATCAGAAAGTCATATCATAGTATCTAAGTCTCAGAGACAAAAGAAAATCAGTTACCCAATATTGCTCTAGATGGCAATCAAGTGTCTTGTTCAGACATTGTGGTCATGTCTCATGAATTAGATGGTGTCTAAGAATTGAAGTAGATGCAAAACCAGCCCAGTTGACATTTTTCTTGCAAAGAAAAAATTTCATTTTCACTGGAACAAAAGTTAGTTCAACTTGTCCTAGTACAGAAACACAACCTCTGTTATAACTGTCTGCGATAAGTTAGTTTACTGCCCCTTCAAAACCATAGACTTTGGGTGAAGAAGGAACCTGAAACTAGCCAAGATATGCACTTTTAATATCTTTCAAGCTCCAAGACTCCTTGTGGTTAGCTTGCTGTCATTTTAGGGGGTAAGTGTACCTTGGGTTAAAGGGCACACCCAGATATTTTATGTGTTATTGGACACTGGCTCAGAAACCACATAACCATCAGAGATGAAAAATCACCATAAAAACATACTTAACTGCAAAACTCACAGAATTGGTGTGAAAAATAAGACTGAGTTGAGTGAGTCGTTCATGAATCCAGTAGAACCAGGTTTATAACTACCATTATTATCCAAATTCAGAAAACTTATTAGAGTTAAATGACAGTATTTGTGACACCATATTGCTTTAAGTCCATGTTTATTGCTTTAAGTCCATTTACATTTTGTAAGTATTATTTCCCTCTGGAAAGGTCTATTTGCGAGTTTCATTCAGGTGACTTGATATATTTGCTTTTAATACACTATCCTATGTCAATTAGACTTACTAACATGCTTAACAAAAAGATGTATTTTATAATTCTATCATTATTGCAAATCAACATATTTAGAAAGTAAGAGAATAGGGAGCTTTCCTCTTTATTTATTTTTTCTATATATTTTATTTATTCAGCTTTCCTCTTTAGAACTCTGTCTAAATCAAGTCTCTTGGGATTACACTGTTCAGTCCTATCTATGTAGGGTTACTGTATCTTATAATTAGTACTGATTATATAATTTGGATTTCCTGATAGAGTTAAAGGGTATGACAATCAGTGCTGATCAGTTTTTCCTGTTTAGCATGAAGCCCCTACATTTTAAAGAACATTTGCCTAATTTCACCTTTGTTTTTTCCCCTCTTTATTGCTTACACTGATAGAAACAAGGCTTATTCACATATTATTGGCAGACATTCTATTAACATTACCTTACTTTTAAAAATCAATATTAAATATAACTTCATTTACATTTTTTGTTTTATTGCTATTGTCTCATTCCCTGTATAAAATTTTCTCCTTTGCATTTTTTCTTAAGCCACTTTATTTCAGTAAGTTTATTTATTATTATATATCCACTTATTGATTCTCAGAATATCACAATTCTACTCCTATAAGATGAGAGTATCCCTGAGAGTCATGCAGTGACTCACAAAAATCTATCTTTGGAAACTTGACCTACTGTTTCTTTACTGAGGAGTATATGATAAGACACTTATGGAAAGATCATAGTTACTAAGTCCAGTTGAGGTGAATTATTTCATTATGACTTGGGGGCTTTGTGCTAGTTTCTGGAGGAGAAAGCATATATTACATCTTTGAATTATTTGTTTCTTCTGAAAATTTTACAGTTCTTAACATTTTTTGAATTTTGTGAACTTAATGACAGTTCACTGGAAGTTGCAAAGGTGGACTAGAGGGATTCCCTATGCCCTTTATCCCACTTCCCTCATAGATCATATACATTTTACTTAACTACTGTATGTTGAAATCATGCAATTGACATTTATACAATGTGTGCACAGTTCTATTTCACTTCATATGCACAGACTCCTAAAACCATCACCAAGTTAAAGATAGAGAATATTCCATGCCACTAAGATCTTCTTGATTCTGCCTGTTTATAATCACATACCCACCCTCTTCCTGCTTTTATCTCTATCTCCTTATAAGTATTAATTGCTATCCATGTTCATTCTGCTAAAGAAGTAATAGATACATTTGAATTAGTTAATAGCTGTATGAAATAGTATGAAATTATTCTGGCATATTCCTATTTTGTGAAGTTGTGATAAAGCTACCACTCCATATGTATCAGTCAAAAATATTCCTATGCTGAGAGTGAGCTTTTCTGTCACTTAATGAAATGACATAAAAGGTGAATTTTGTTTTTTTTAATCTAGTTAATTCAACTCAAATAGTTTCATTTTACATTCAAAGTTTATTCCCTATATTGCTTTCATTTTTCCACATTAGATCTCTTGAGTTATGACGGGTACACATTCTTTAACCTTCACACCAAGAATTCTGGATCATGATGGCATTTCTTCAAATAAAAATTGCCCAATCAAAAGTTGTATTTCTATCTCCTTAGAAGGAGAGGAGCTTGATTTATTTTAATATTTTGTTCAAAGCTTCTTTCACATCCTTATTCCTGAGGCTATAGATCATAGGATTCAACATGGGGAATACAACAGTATAAAATGTAGAGACTATTTTGTCTGTTCCCATAGAATAGTTGGATCGGGGACGAGAATAGATGAAGAGGATGGAGCCATAGTACAAGGTGACAGAGACCAGGTGGGAGGAACAGGTAGAGAAGGCTTTGAGACGACTCTGAGTGGAGCGGATTTTCATGATGGTAATGATGATGAACATGTAGGAGGCCAGGATGAGTGCAGTGGGGGTAATGACGTTGGAGGCCAGTAGGAAGTACATTAAGGCATGATAGTCATTCTTGCCACAAGCCAACTTCACCAGGGGAAGCAAGTCACAGAAAAAGTCATCAATGACATTGCCACTACAGAAGTTCATGGAAAAAGTTCTTTTGGTAATGATGGTACTGTTAGTAAAGCCACCAAGATAGGAGGCTGCCACCAAAGATGCACAAAGCTTTGTGGACATGGCCTGAGCATAGTGGAGGGGGTTGGATATGGCCACATAGCGATCATAAGCCATGGCAGCCAGAAGATAACACTCACTGTAGGCCAGCCCAGCTCAGAAGAAGAACTGAGCCACACAGCCAGCAAATGAGATGCTCTTGTCTTCAGCGATGCAGGTCACTAGAATCTTTGGGGTATAGACAGAGGAATACCAGAGATCCAGGAAAGACAGATTGCCAATGAAAAAATACATGGGTGTATGCAGGCGGGAGTCATTGCAGATGAGGACGATGAGGGTGGTGTTTCCCAGGAGGGTGAGAGAGTACACGCCAAGGAACAGCACGAACAGGACCAACTGCATCACGGGGTCTGTTGTGAAGCCGACCAGGATGAAGTTCATGACTGTGTGATTGCTTCTCTCCATGATCAACAGTGTCACCTAAGAGGATAAAAAATGAGATTTCAGCTTGTATCACTATGCTCAGAAATAGAAAATGGACTAAATAACAATGCACCCGAGGTAGACTATAAGGCTAGGGATTTGACAATGTAAACGATCATCTTAGATTTTTCATTTGCAGCAAGCCATCCAGATCTTAACACTAGATGTAGCTAAAAGCTAAGTTTAGGTACCTAGCATTTTCAAGAAGTTATTTGCTCAAACAAACATCCATTTGATCCAGCAGAGACCACCAAGTGTCTTTAGGATTGTTCAATAATAAAAGCTAGGGAAATGGCCTTTCTAGAAGAAAGGTAGAAGCAATGCATGGAAATTACTTGGTAACTCTAGATGAAGTGGCTTACTTAGGAAAGTTGTACTGCTTGTTTGTGATTAGTTGTTCTTTTTTCATCTTTCGGATTAAAGTGCATTAGGCCTGGCCTAGGTGTTAGTTTGCCTACATGATGAACCATCAGGGTCACATCAATGACTTGTGACTCTGTTTCATTCCTTTACCAATATTTAATCCCACATCTCTGAAGTTGGTTTATTATGTTCAACCTTAAGAACAAAGTTCACCTAAAGAGCATTTGTGATTCTTTATCACCATTATTTTCTTTTTTAAGAAAAAATTTTATTAATAATTTTGCTATTTACATACATATATATACACATATATTTATACTACATCATTGCATTCCCCTTTACCTCATCATCCACGAGCCTTCTTCATGATCTTCTGGTGCTCCTTCCTTCCTTGATCTCTCCCTGTCCCCATGCCCTCTCCAACAACCTGGCCTCTCTCTGCTGTCAACTTATGCTGGGTTTTTCCTGGCCTTTTGAGTGTCAGTCCTAATCCCATCTATAGGTGAGATCATATACTTCTGTCTTTTTCTTTCTGACTTATTTCTGCTACAATCAGACCAATGAAACAGAATTGAGTGCCCAGAAATAAAGCCACACATATACAGTCAGAGGGACAAAAACATATTCTGGAAGAAGGATAGCCTCTTCAATAAATGGTGCTGGGGAAACTGGACGACAGCATACAGAAAATGAACCAAGACAACCCCCTCATACCATGTACAAAAACCAACTCAAAATGGATAAAAGACTTGTATGTAAGAATGAAATCATGAGATACATTGAAGAAAGTTTTGGCAAACACTCCAAGACTTATACTTCAGAAATCCCTCTCAGGACACAGCTACAGATGATAAAAAAATGAAGGAAAACATAAACAGCTGGGATTACATGAAATTAAAAAGCTTCTGTATAGCAAAAAAAGAGAATAGCCAAAACAACAATAACAACAACAAAAAAACCCAACCAAATGGGAGAATATTTTTGCCCTCCACACAAGTGACAAGGGTTTGATAACACAATTGTTTTCTTGTTCTTTTGTCAATTTACTGTTTTATATAAAATGGCAACTTAACTTAAAGGGCTACTTGATTATATCTGAGGTAGTGAACTTCACTTATTTTTATTACATTTATATATATTTTAACCATCAATTGTTTTTCTCTCACTTGGAACATCCCTTTATATGTATTCTACATATCAGAAAAACTTGATGAGTGACTATCTCATAAGGCTGTATAGGCATAGGAAAGTACTTGAGATTATAAGGAAATAATATATATATATACACACACAAATACTTATGTAAATTTACAAAATGTTGGGGAATATTTACACTAAGTGGATGATAGCTTATGTTCAGATAATTATAAAGTACATTGCCTTAACTGTATTTTACATATTTTCTACAATGATAAAAGAAAACAATATTCTATGGGGTCAGTTTTAAATGTAAATAACTTATGTGTACTGTACAGGCAATGCAATACAAGAAACTTATACACTATTTATGATTTTTATTATTTTTCATAGCTTGTTATTATGGAGAGAGGACTTTTCTGTAATGATAATAATTAAGGTAATATAATGTGGTGTTTCAGAGCTATCTCTTATCCAGAAGTCTGCTCATTTAATTCAGGATTCTCTGCACACAGAGCTATAAATGTTTCATTGAACTGAGCAGACAGGATTATATCCAGCAATTCTATATCTATTATATCCGTAATTCTAATTTTTCATTCATTTAAGACAAAGCTGCTAACAAATATAACTGTCATTTGAATGACCAGCCTCTTGGAATTCAGGAAAACACTCAGTTCCTACTGGCCTATTGCTATTAGTGCTAATAAACAGTGGCAATAATTTGTCTGATTTCTGAGTATAATAAGGATGAGATTGTTTCCCTTAGGCTTTAGGTACTGGTCCCCAACTCCCTGCCCCCAAGTCTTGGGTTCCTTGACTCCATGTAGTGAAATCCTCCTGTCACATTTCAGTTCTGATCAGCTTGATCTATCTACAAACAGAATTTATCACTTGCTCCCATTGCAAACACTCTCTTTTGCTTTCCAGCTCAGCAGATTTGCTGGGTTTCCTCTGCTGCTGTGACTGCTGTTCTCATTGTCATTGTCCCCACCTCTGAGTCTTGCAGTGTCCTGGGACCCACCCTATAATCTCTCCTCCTGCTCATCCACAAGCACTCCCTGGAGACCCACACACCCTGTCTAATGACTTCAATAGTTCTCCATACTCTCCATATGGAAATGAATCAGTAGTTTTGTCTCTTCTAACCTTTTCTCTTCCCTGAACTCTGACTCATGAACCCAGGTACCTACTTTACACTTTCAATGGTTGCCCAGTTGGCATTTCAGGAAACACTGAGTTCCCAATGACACTTTCTTAGCCTGTTTTTCTCTGACTGTCCTGTTGGGGTGAAGGGAATTATCTTGCTTAGGGAAAAACATGGCATATTCTTCTTCTTCTTTTTTTAAAGACTAGGTCTTGCTATGTTACCCAGGGTAGTGTTGAACCCTCGGACACAAGCAATCCCTGGTCTTAGCCTCCTAGCAGTGGGATTACAGGCACATGCCACTGTGCCCAGCAACCATGAAATAATCTTGATACTTCTGTTTTCTACACTGCAACTGATCAGCAATACTTTCAAAAGTTTTTAGAACCTTCATACTTTTTCCAGCTCCAACAGTTCCATCACAGACTCAGGTGCTGCAACTGTCTGTCTGCCTTGTGGCAGAGTGTCCTAAAGGTCTCCCAGGTATCTCCTCATGTCTGTACCTCTGTCTTTATCTGACTGAGTCTCTGGACAACCAGAGGGACACTGTTAAGATATCTGCTATAACTTGTCACTCCTCTGCTTGCAATACAGTGTCTGCCAAAATTGTTACAAAGTCAAATACATATATGCTTATTGCATATTATTATTTGCAAAGACATATAAGCTTATTACATATAAGCTTATTGCATATTATTATATGCAAAGACATATAAGCTTATTACTGGTCAGTATAACTGAAACTTATTGTAGCTTTTGTTTTCTACCTTCCTGTTCACTCTTACCTAGCTCCCCTTCTCTTAGTTCTAGAACAAACAGGGAATAACCTTGGTAAATAGTCATCTCTATCACAGATCTTTTCCAGGTATCTTCATAGTTAATTTTCATATTTTTTCAGATATTACTTGCCTCTTTTCGGGGGTTTCCTGAATACACTTTGGAGGGTTTTTGAACAAAACTTTGCAGTCTATTTACCTGATATTTACTGTACCCCTTTCCTATTTGATCATACTAATTCAGCTTTATTTTCTTTGACCTTTATTAGAGTAGCCTCTTCACCAGCTGCTTTTCATGAAAAATCTGTCAGTTCAGTGCTTATATCACCTTAATTTATGGGCTTATTTTGAGGGTTTGTGATTGTTCATTTTAAATGAATCACTTCATACCAAGGGGCAACAATTTTGTGACCAGGCAAAATATTGAAAACATGGTCCATGGAAATTGAAAGAGCTTTCCGGTGGAAAGAGGTTGAAAACGCTAGGATCCAGTCTTAGACTTAAAATATTCTGACTTTATTCTTTAGTTATTATAGTAACTGATGAATTTGTAAAAATAACAGCTAACAACTTTGAATATTTGAGTTCAGTCTAATTTATATGCATAGTTTTATTTATTCCTTCAACATCTATCATAAATGTTTAATGAGGAATAACTATAATTTTACAGATGATCAAATGGAGTTTTAATAAATAACTAGAAATTGCACAATAAATAAGTGATGCTGTCTTATTTCAGAGACCTATTCCTTAAGTACTAAGCTGTTCCCTTTCAGTTTTGATAATTAAGTTGACAATTGTTTGTGGGCTCCAAGGTTACCTAAGGCTCCCCCCTTTTTTGGGTTATGATACCTTAACTCAAAACCAATAAAATAATGCTGAGTGAACCTGATGCTGTTCAGGTGAGTCCTTCCTTTGCTTGGTGTCAGATAAATGTTTCCACATAAGTTCCCAAATCAGCATGTGGCAGAGGGAGTCCCATGACCTCTACATTGATGCCTAACCTTGATCACAAGCCCAGAAACATTCTCACCTCAGGAGGATCAAACACTTACCTGTAGCTCTCATAATCAGAAGTAACAAAGGACACACCCTGGATCCAGATAACTTATACTTGCGACTCCCCAGTGTATTTGATTCTTGAAGCACCTCAGGGGTTCACAGCCTGGAAAGGCTCTGAAAAGGTAATCAACTAAAAGTGTGTTAGCTTTCCTTAGGAGGCTATAGTTCAATGCAAACGAGAGCATTTTAAAAATGAATGATTCTGTATTTTGAGAATTGACTGCAAATTTTCTTCTTGGGAGCTTTACTAAATGATGAAATAACTCTATAGACTATGTAGTGATTTCAGTATAGATAGAAAAATAGTTCAGAGCAGTTAATTCAATTGCCCCCACCTGCACCCCCCGCCCCCGCAAAACAACAACAACAACAACAACAACAACAAGAAAATCTCCAAAACTCAGAAATAAGTGCAGTCAGGATTTAAATTCAAGGCCCCTCTATTTCCCCCCCCCTTCCCTCCTGCTCAAAGTTGTGTGCTTTAGTTTGGTGCTTAGTTTATTTTGACTTTTCCTCAAGGCTTTTGTTTGTTTTTACACTATATCCCATATATTAGTGAAGCTGGGGAGGGTGGGGAGGTTAAATCTCTGGGATTACAATGTTGTGAAAATCATATATAAATTAAAAAAATAAATAAATCCAAGGCAATGGGATCCTAAAATTCAGTCTTTCCCCTACACCAAACATACCACAGAGACATATGATCTTTTAGTATCTGCTGAGCTATTTTTATATTGTCTTAGAAATGGCTTTACTCAAGTATCTATACTGGTAGATGTTGCTGCAAAAAACATTCAGTCTCAGTTTTCATCAACTCACTATCCAATTTTCAAATGACAAGAAAGATGTCCTATGACAAAGACGTCCCATAGTCGGTTTGTCAAATTTCTCCACGATTATAATACTATTTGCCATAATACCATCTATTATGTACTTAAGTGCCAGAGACTCTTCTGGGTGCTTTTAGAGTCACCTCATTTGAACCTTCTCTTTAATCTTGTGAAGTGTGGTTTAATTTTAAGTTGAGCAAGTCAGAGTTGCAAGGAACAACTTCTCCCTAATAACCCAAGTGATTCTGAGGCAAGTTGGAGCTATTCTGGGCTTTGAGGAACACTGAAATTTTGGTTCCTGTATGAGAATGAACCCAGTCCTTTCCCATGTGAGTCCTTCCTTCCGTGAGTCCTACCTTCCTTATTGTACAAAGTATGGAGGTTAAATGAATGAGCAATGGTTATGCAAAGGTAATTGCAGAAGAGAATACAGCATTAAGGGACACCCTGAACATTTCTGTATGAGGTATGTGGTCAGACAGACCTGGTTGAGTTCTGATTCCAACCTCTTATATATAACTTATATATAACTTGGTCATTTTGATAAGGTGTCCTAGCCACCCCCCTCATTGTTTCCTGTTTAAAATTGCAGATTTTAAGGACAGGTATGCTAAAATGTGAGAATGACCTTAGTTGGAATTTCCCTTCAGGGAGATGCAGGGGGAGAAAAAAGTGAAATGGTCAAGGTAAAACAGGTTTCCTAAAAGGTGGGAAATCAGGATATATAAAGGGTGTGCAAACAATGAGAAGGATTAAAATTTGGATCGGAGGCCAATATGGAGATCGGATAGAGAGAGAGGTTTAATGGAGGAGAGATAAAAAAAAGGCCATCTTGTAAAGATGTGAACCATGTGGACATGGCCAGGCCTGGGGGCCTGTAGCTTTTGGTTGGCCCAGGCTGGCAGCATGTGTGCTGAATGCAGTTAAGGAGTCTGCAGATTTAAACTCCGTGTTAAAGTTTGTTTTGCTGAGTTTAACTTGTGTCTGAAGAGGCTGTGCAAAAGTCAGGCCTGAAAAGAAAGTAAACTTGGCTGGGTCCGGTACCATAAAGTTCCTGCTACCTAAAGGTGATAAGGAGAAGACTGTGGAAGACAAGGAGGAGCAAGCCAAAAGAGCAGCCAAAGAAACATGTCTTCAAGCATCTGGAGATGAGCTCTGACTGGACATTGATAAGATGGTCAGGACTGAGAGACTGAGAATTTTTTTGGGCAATCTGGGGAAAGAACTTTAGACAATGTTTAAAAAAGGTTTTAGACAATGTTAAAGTAATCGGAGTCTTTACTTACATGTTTCTTTTGTAATTATTAGAATAATTAAAAATCACTTTGTTAAAAATAAATTAGTCTGCACTAATAGTCTTGCATTGGTTTGGTATTTTGGTTGAGAAGACTGGGGATGGTGAAAAAAACCCACAGAGTTTAAACTGTGTTTTTTAAGTTTTTTTTCTTCTGCAGTTTTTAGAGCTAAAGGCAGAGAGCAGCTGGCTGGTTTTTGCATATCAATGGTAAAGGTGTACAGTGTAAATATAAATGGCCAGCTTGTAGCCTGCCTTGTAAAGAAAAGCTGGCATAGGTGTGGCTACTTTAAGTTAAAGGCAACTGTAAATGCCCTGCTTGTAGCCTGCTCTAGAGAGAGAAGCAGGCCTGTATGTGTTTCAAGTTAAGTCAAAAAGTCCCCTTCGTGGTCACCCTGTTGGCCTCCAATCCAAATTTTAATCCTTCTCTTTGTTTGCACACCCTTTATATATCCTGATTTCCCACCTTTCAGGAAACCTGTTTTACCTTGACCATTTCACTTCTTTCTCCCCCTGCATCTCCCTGAAGGGAAATTCCAACTAAAGTCATTCTCACATTTTAGCATACCTATCCTTAAAATCTGCAATTTTAAACAGGAGACAATTGGGGGGGGGGAGGGGAGGCATAGCACACCCTATCAATTTTGTATTTAAGTTGCAGAAAGCTGTGAATACTCATTTGGAATCGACATTGTGTTTTCCTTCCTTCTGGGACAAAAATATGTTTAAAAAATTAAGGCCTTTCTGATCTATTTTGTAAATGAGTATAGAAGTCTCTAGTTGGTCACCCTTCAAGGCACTTCTTTTACCTTCAAAAGCTTCTAACACTGATAATCAAGCTCAAAGATTCAGAGCCCTTTTTGGGGTCAATTGTATAGTTTTTTTTATTCCTTCCTTGAATGTAAATTACTGTCTCACCATAAATAATAAGAAAAATTAAGTCTTTTTATTCTCAGCAGTGTTAGTAATTGCCATCCAGCGGTAGAGGGGCATGAAGACATAACTTCAGATAACTTGTGTCATGAAGCAGAATGTAAGTGGCTGTTGAGTTATCATGGGAATGAGACAAGAAATCTACACCCATACTCATATCCAAATCACAGAACTTAGCAGAATTCATTGTTAAGAGCTCACTCCAGCATTCCACCATACAAAGCAGCTCATTCCAGAATCTTTTATGACATGCCCCATGGACCTTATACCAGTTGAATTCCTCAGGGTTTTGTAGCTTAGGGGAATGGAAACAAGATAATTAAACAAACCCAGGCATTGACAAAGTTAGGTCAATCTTAATAAGACTTGGAAAGGTTTTATTCCAAGACTCATCTCCCAGTGACAGATGCATTCAACCCCAATTTTCCTTAACATTCTGTGTTGATTTTTGCTAAATCCTAACATACATACAACTGATGTTCAGCCATATAGACACAATTGAATAGAGATAAGCACACAAGTTCAAATATTTCTGTAAAGTGCCTGATTTGCTTCTATTTCCTTGTCTAGTTTGACTGTTGTCATTTTCCTTCTGTTCTCTGCTTTAAATAACTGACTTTTATGAGCTGTCAATGAATTTGGTCAAAGGAACTGAAAGGAGAGAAAAAACTGTCTACAGCATAGTGACTCCAGATTTGTGCCTTACACAGTCAACAGAGGCCACATTCACACTAACTCCACCTTTACAGCTTCTGTTTGGTGTCTTTCACCATGAAATCTCACTTCCTGTCTTTCTGGGTTCTAGTAACTGCTTTCCCCTTCAGGCTTAGCACTAGCAAGATACTTCTTAGCTTATGTGTCTATCCTTCATGTTTTGCCCTATTTTAATTCACATTTTTGTCCATAGTCTTTTTGTTAAATTCTCCTCAAGTTGCCTAATTTGAGCTAGCTATCAGTCTCCTGACAGGACTCTGATACTGTTCATATTAATAATAAAGTGGTAAACCACAGAGAATTAAAATTAATTGAAGCCAAACCTTTATACTGGATCTCTGTGATTTGTAGACTCACATACATAAAGAATGTGTGGATCTATTGCTTGCCTGTGACATGTATTGGCATGCAGTGGTATAAGGATAATGTAACATCATCAGTGATGTCATAGCTTGAAGTCATTGGTAGGTCAAGGAAAGAATTGGTTATATACTGATTATGGTGACAATAGCATTGGTTGCTAAAGTCTTGGGTTTTTTGATTGAAAGCTTTGGTAGTCCTATGGACAAGAACGTGCACCCGGAAAACCTCTGCTGCAACTTGCAGGAGCATTTCATCTCTTTTTGTTCTTCAGGAAAGAAAGTACAGTTGAAGACCTAGTCAGGGTCTGACCATAAGAACAACAAAGGAGCAATGCCAAACAATGTTGATCATGGCCAGATTTTATTTATTTAAATTAAAAAAAATATTATTATTTACTGCGCTATTTACTTTGTTTTACATTGCTATCTATCCCAGGGTTCTTCTACCACCTTATCACCTATGAATCATATCTTTATATTTTGTGCCCCTCCCACCCCCGGTTTCCCCCCTCCCACATGTTGTATGCTTTAATTTGGATAAAAATTAGTTTTAGGACCTAATAGATATCTACAGGATGCTACGCCCACAAGGAACAGACTACACCTTCTTCTCAAATGCACATGGATCATTCTCTAAAATTGACCACATACTAGGCCACAAGGCAAACATGAATAAATACACAAAGATTATAATAATACCAAACTTTTTTTCAGACCACAAGGGTATCAAACTAGAAACCAACAATGAAAAAGAAGAAAGAATAACATCCAACACTTGGAGACTGAACAACATGCTTCTAAAGGAAGAATGGGTAACTGAAGAAATTAAAGAAGAAATTAAAACTTACTTTGAAACAAATGACAAAGAAGACACAGCATTCCAAAATGCCTGGGATGCAGCAAAAGTATTTCTAAGAGGAAGGTTCATAGCAATACAGGCCCATATCAAAAACCAAGAAAATAATCAAAAATCAACCTAATCTACAAACTTGAAAAATTACAACAGAAAAACCCAAAATCCAGAAGAAGACAAGAAATAACAAAAATAAAAGAAGAAATAAATAATCTAGAAGCCAAAAAGACTATCCAAAAGATTAACAAAACCAAAAGCTGGTTCTTTGAAAAAAATAAACAAAATTGATAAGCCCCTTTCAAAGCTCACAAAGGAAAGAAGAGAGAAAATCCTAATAAACAGAATCACAAATGAAAGAGGAGAAATTACAACAGACACAAAAGAAATCCAAAGGATAACAAGAGAGTGCTATGAACAACTATATGGAAATAAATACAACAACCTGGATGAGATGGATAGATTCCTAGAAAGATACAACTTCCCAAAATTAAACAAAGAAGATATAGAGAACTTAAATAAATAAATCACAAGCAGCGAAATTGAAGAAATCATCAAAACTCTACCTAAAAACAAAAGCCCAGGACCTGATGGCTTTACAAATGAATTCTACCAGACATTCAAAGAAGAAATAATGCCTGCGCTACTAAAACTTTTCCAAAAAATTGAGAAAGAAGGAAAACTGCCAAGCACATTCTACGAAGCAAACATCACACTCTTACCAAAACCAAATAAGGACAGCACCAAGAAAGAAAACTATAGACCAATATCCCTAATGAACACAGATGCAAAAATCTTAAACAAAATCCTGGCAAACCAAATCCAATGATGCATTAAAAGCATCATTCACCATGACCAAGTGGGATTTATGCCAGGGATACAAGGATGGTTTAACATCCGGAAATCAATTAACAATACACCACATCAGCAAAGAGAAAAACAAAAACCACATGATCATATCAATAGATGCAGAGAAAGCATTTGACAAAGTCCAGCATCCATTCATGATAGAAGCCCTTGAAATATTAGGGATTAAAGGAACTTACCTTATCTATGACAAACCTATGGCAAATATCCTAAATGGGGGAAAAACTAAAAGCATTCCAGTTGAGATTTGGAACTAGGCAAGGATGCCCTCTCTCCCCACTACTCTTTAACACTGTACTGGAAGTTCTAGCTAGGGCAATAAGGCAAGAAAAAGACATAAAAGGGATACAAATAGGCAAAGAGGAACTGAAGCTATCATTATATGCTGATGACATGATTCTTTCTATAGAAAACTCCAAAAAATCCACAGAAAGACTACTTGAAATAATAAACCAGTTCAGTAAGGTAGCTGGATACAAAATCAACACACAGAAGTCAGTGGCTTTCCCATATGCAAAAAGTCAAATAGAAGAAGAAGAAATCAGAAAAACCATCCCATTCACCATGGCACCAAATAAATAAATAAATAAATAAATAAATAAATAAATAAATAGATAAATAAATAAATAAATAAATACCTGGGAATAAACCTAACAAAAAACGTGAAAGAATTATGCAAAGAAAATTTTAGAATGCTCCTAAAAGAGATAGAAGAAGACATAAGGAAATGGAAAGACATTTCCTGTTCATGGATTGGAAGAATTAATATTATCAAAATGACCATCCTACCAAAGGCAATCTACAGATTCAATACAATCCCAAAAAAAATCTCAATGATATTTTTTAAAGAGATAGAACAAAAATTACTAAAATTCATATGGAATAACAAAAGACCTCATATATCAAAAAGCCTGACCAGAAAAAAAGAGAATGGAGGTATTACAATTCCAAACTTCAAGCTATACTATAAAGCCATAATAATTAAAACAGCATGGTATTGGTACAAAAACAGACAGACCAATGGAACAGAATTGAGTGCCCTGAAATAAAACCACACATATATAGTCAACTAATCTTCAACAAAGGAGTGAAAAACTTACCTTGGAACAAGAATAGCCTCTTCAGCAAATGGTGCTGGGAAAATTGGACTAAGACATACAAAAAAATGAACCAAGAAAACTCCCTTACTCCATGTACAAAAATCAACTCAAAATGGATAAGAGACTTAGAGGTCAGACCTGAAACCATAGCATACATAGAGGAAAACTTGGGCAAAACACTCCATGAATTACAGTTCAGAAATCACTTTCTAGAAACATCTACAGAAGGCAAAAAAATGAAGGAAAACATAAACAGATGGGACTACATCAAACTAAAAGCTTCTGTACAGCAAAAGAGACAACAGAAAAAACTAAAAGATGCCCAACCGAATGGGAAAAAATCTTTGCCCTCCACATGAGTGACAAGGGATTAATTACAATGATCCACAAGGAACTCACATGACTAAACAAAAGCAAATCAAAAAGCCCAATCAAAAAATGGGGAGAAGAACTAAAAAGATACTTCTCCAAAGAGGAAATACAAATGGCCAATAGGCACATGAAAAATTGCTCAACGTTGCTAGTAATAAGGGAAATGCAAATCAAAACCACAATGCAAATCAAAACCACAATCAAAACTACCCAAAAAAGACCTCAATGTTGGTACAAAGGGACACCTGTGCTCGGATGTTTACTGCAGCACAATTTATAATTGCAAGGTCATGGAAGCAACCTAAATGCCCCAAAACAGATGACTGGATGAAAAAGATGTGGTATATATACACAATAGAATATTACTCATCAATTAAAAATGGCAAATTTGATGATTTTATGATAACATGGATGTACTTAGAAGAAATCATATTAGCAGAAACAAGTCATAAAGAAAAAGACAGAAACCAAATGGTTTCACTAATATATGGGATATAGTGATAAAATAAACAAAGGATTTGAGGAAAAGTCAAAACAAGCTAAGCACCAAACTGAAGTGCACAACTTTGAGCAGGAGGGAAAAGGGGGGGGGGAAGGGAGGGGAGGGGGGGTAAACCCCTGGAATTACAATGTTGTGAAATTTATATATAAATAAATTAAAAATTTTAAATTAAAAAATTAGTTTTAATTTTTTCTTGTCTGTTTGATTGCTTGTTTTTCCTTTGTACCTCATATTACTGAGACCATCCAGTATTTCTCTTTTTCTTTCTGGCTTATTTCTGTTAGCATGATTTCTTCTAGCTCCATTCATGTTGCCATGAATGAAATAAGTGTCCTTTTTGATTGATGAATAGTATTCCCTTGTGTACATATACACAGCTTTCTGTACCATTCATCTATTTGGGGGCATTTAGGTTGCTTCCATATCCTACGGCCACAGATTTTATGATAAACTAAAATGATGGATGGAGGAACGAACTAGAAATTTAAAACAAGAAAACAGGGTGATTAGACAGACAAGGTGATCTGCAAGCATCTCCATCTGGGTAGGTCCATCAATGGTTCTAGCAGCTAAAGAATGCTGGAGCCCTCGGTGGGTTTTATAGGCTTTCATTCTGTCTCAGAGATCCAGGTCCACAGGCACACCAGAAAGGAGGCTGGGCCAACTGGATGGCAAGCAGGTAAGTTAGGTGGCAGGGGCAGAGGGTTTGGAGGGAATCTCCATACTCTTTCTCTGGGTTCTTTCTTGTGTTCTCCTGTTCTCTTCACATATTTTCTTTTTCTCTTCATCTCGTCCCCCCCCTCCCCCCCCCAGGGTGATGCTACCCTTTCAGCTCCTCCATCCCAGTCCAGGTTAGCCCACTCAGGCATGTACACACCCACTGGGCCAAGCATGTACAATCATGGGGAGGGCACAACACCACAGGTGTTGCTCATAGAGGCTAATAGCAGAAGGGTAAAACCCCCCAAAATGCAATAACCCTACACAAGGATAGAGCTAAAAGTAAAGATCCTTGCTCTCTTGTCCCCACATGAGAGAATCATTTTTTCCTTGGATGGAGTCTTCTGTGGATTGTACTTGAGTTTCATTCTGAGCTGATAAAATTCTCCTTGACACTCAAACCTACCTCTCCACGTTACCTCTGTGATGACAGTGCTCTTAAATGTATATTAAAAAAATTTAGAGTTACACCAATTGGTATCGCTAGATAGGAATCTGGAAAGCATATATAGATTTGGGTTCTAAATGTGGTAAATTATGGTCAATTAAATTTAATTAACCAAATTTATTCACAAAGGGGCACCCATGTAAGATTTAGGAATTCCCTGATTTCTCAAGAAGTTTAGGAATTTATACTCGAATCATTCAAAATGGTTGGTTCTTTTGAATTGTTTACTTATGAAGATGAAAATCCCATCACAAATATCACAAAACATGCTCACATCAATGTGGAATCAGTCATCAGTATTCTAGATGATTAATATTCTCATGTCTAGATTTAAGTGTCATAGCTTACTAAGATTATTTACATGCTTTGTCATCTTTCTGAATGTTGTGGACCAAAAGATCAAAATTCAAAGTTTGAAGTCTGCTTTCTACTAAGCATGTAACTCTTTTACAGCTTCTAAAAGAAATAAAATGCTTAAGTCAAACCCTCTTAAATTAGGGATCATCTGTATTTAGTAGTAGAAAAGTTGGGTCATTCAGCTTTTGTAATGCTGACAGTTTTCCAAAGTGTTATAATTTGCACCCTGATCATTAGTATATAATAAATCTGGTTACTCATGAATAGAGCCAGAGGCAATCATGTTAGCGGAAATAAGCCAGAAAGAAAAAGAGAAATATGGGATGATCTCACTTATATGAGGGATATAGGCAAAAAACAAATGGACAAGAATAATTTAAAACTCAACAGAACTGAAGCACAGAGCAAGAGAGGGGGAGGAGAGAAAAATCAGGGGAGGGATGGGCACAAAAGATTAAGATGGTTCAGGTGGTAAAAGAACCTTGGGGCAGATAATGATATACAATATATACATATGTACAATAAATTAAAAAAAATAAAATTATAAATAAAAAAAGTTCTTAAAAAAATCTGGTTGCTGAAGAGCCTCACAAAAATCAGTTAAAACTTTTAGTCATTCTGGCAGACATATTGCATTGTTCTTTCCGCATCATCTTACTTTTGGCATTATCTAGTTCCTTTCTCTCCCTCATTCTTGGGTCACATGGACAACATATTCTGTTTAATCAAAGTATTTGGTTAATACATGGGGATGGGGCCAAATAGGAGAGGCAACCAACAGCAGCAGCAAAAAAACAATTGCTTGGAATAGACAATTACACTTTAATTATTGGTCTGGGACATTATCCCTCAAGAATCTGAAATCCAGCCAAAGGTCCTAAAACAACAGAACTCAGATAACTTAGGGATTTCACTGTGTGTGCATTCATTATCTCTATTTTTAATCTATAAAAAGGGCTGAATTCTAACAATACCTCATTTGTGGTTATCATAAAAAAGACATTTGCTTATCTACATGAAATTGAATTTTTTTTTTTTTTTGCATATAGATATCTTGTCTATTTGGTCTTTTATGGGCTTTTGTTTGCATGAGTGTATATATATGACGAGGACAGGTATGAGATAGACTATTCCCACACATCACTTATGGCCTTAGGGTGTGTTTTGTCTGCTGTGCTGTGGTTGAACTTACTCTATGAGAGTAACCAATAACTATTGTAATAATAAAGCCAGAAGTTATCTAACTGAAGGATTTTTGGGATCAGCAGGCTTAAAATCAAGTTATGGGTCAGTTAAATGCACTGAGACCATTGTATAGTCTCTGATATTCAGTGCACTCATCTTTAAAATAGACATTTTGGAGTTGTTGTGAAGTTATTATTTACCACCAGTAGAAGTGCAGTTGCCATGTCTTAGACAATTTTAACAGAATTATAAAATTAATACTATTTTGGGGAGAATTTTTTTCTTGTAATTGGAGAAAACATCTTTCTTTTTTTTTTTTTTTTTTTTTTTTTCCTTTTCCTGGAGTCAGAGAACAGGTGAGCAATTACCTCCCCTGAACTGCCAAATGAATTAACTGGTTACAATCTTTTCCAATCCTGCCTTCTAGCTGATGTTAGAGCCTGGTCCTTTTATAGAGCACGGACTTCTAGGAGTCCTTGCTTCTACATTTTCTTCTTTCTCCTCCTTGTTTGATCAAAACCAGATCTTCAGGACTTAATCAAGAGGACTGCGGAAACTCACACTAAGTAGTGAATGATCATCTGTGGTGGAATCTGTAAGCATTGGGAGTGGGATTTGTTTTTTTCAAAACTATCATCCCTTCTGTGATTTTCCTTACTCAATGATGATTCACTAGAAAAATATGGGTTTTCTTAAAGTTGTTCTTCAGATGGAGACCAGCCATCTGCTATTTTAGTCCTTAAATTGATTTTTTTTGCAATAAATTTTGTTTATTGGCAAACTGACAGCTATGGGAGGGTGTCATAAATTTTGGGACTACTGACCAGCAGAAGGGTGGTGTGAATCTGCAGGCTTGCAAGTCTCAGCAATAACTGTCAGTATCTGCAATCTGATGATGCTACTGTGTCCTCCTGTTCAGAGGAACAATTTTATTTCTAACACATCCACTAATCCTGATGTTTATGTAATACTGTTCATTTTCACTTAGTAAGTTCTTACTACTTACCAGGTACTGTGCAAAAGTTCCTAGATGTGCTTCCGAATGTACCCATCTGGAAGACCTGATGAATGAAGTGCTGATGTTCTTTCTTTGCTGGAGTACTCTGCCCAAGAGAGGGTGGAGACAGAGGACAGAGTCAGTTTGTCTTAATCAGAGTTGATTTGCCTTATGCTGCAGTTCCTTGCAAAGTTATCCCTGAACAGTGAAGTATTACCAAGATCAGGGTGCAAATTATAACACTTTATTTTATCATAACACTTTATCTGCTAACATGATTCTCTCTAGCTCTATTCATGAGCAACCAGATTTATTATATACTGATGACCAGGGTGCAAATTATAACACTTTATTTTATTATAACACTTAATTTTATTTGGAGAAAATAAAGCATACAGTTTTATAAGTGATTTAAATTATACTTTCAATGGAAGAGTTAGTGTTGGAAAATCCTGAACTTAAGAAATGTCAGACTATTAGACTATTTTAGTGAGGTATGCAATGCAGTTCAGATTTCTTCCTGTGATTAGCAGAATGGAAAAATGAGTGATTCACCTGTGTCATTTCTCATATAGCGCCTAACAGGATCTTAAAATAAGCAGATCTAGAGTAATGTAAAAGTCAGCACACATTTTGCTTTTGTGCCACCAAAGCACATGGAATTTTTCTTTCAAATTGAATTAAATGGGGTCTTTGAACATGAGATAGTATTGTTTGACTGTTTAGTGCATATATATGCTAATATCAGGATATTTAATATAAATATATCCTTATATATTATTATATATCTTAATCTGTGCTGAAGACTGAAGTGGAAATGGGAAACGTTTGTTTGAATTTAATCACCATTTAATAGTGTTCATGTGCTAAAGACAGAAGAAACATAAGTTATGATACTAGAATCCCTGGAATGCTAAAGACAATTGGAAAGATAGATGAGTAAATTCTTCACAAACACATATACACACATATATGTATGCACACACCCTTGTATAATAGAATTTGTTCAAAGAATGGAAATGGTCCAGCAGAAGAGACTAATTAACTGGGAGAGTGAAATGAGGGAGAGCTTTAAAGAGGATGTTGTGCACACCCAATATTTGAAAGGTTCCTAGGAGTTTGCAACACACAATGAGAAGGCACTAAGCATCAATAGCATTTGCCTTGGGAAGCACATGGAGAGTGCATGGTGAAGAGGTGGTGCTTGCTTGCTTGAGATCTTGACATGATCAATGGGTAAGGACAAAGCATCCATGACTTTGTAAACCTGTTTTCCACTTTATGAGCTTGGAATTCCTGGGTATTCCATTTATTTGCAAAGTGTCTTCATTCCTCTCATCCATATGATGCAGAGACCACATGGTATGTTCTCATAGAAACAGAGAGTTTTATTTCCTGAGAAATGAACCAGTAAGTGGGTTCTAGTTGACTGTCAGCCTTGACAACTATATAAATGGCTAAAAACACTCTTTGCCTTTAGAGGAACCAAGGGACTATCTTACTTTATTGAGTCTTCAAAATAAAGACAGTATTTTGAGGTTGAACCAAAATATTTACTTGCTGTCCTACAAACACAATTCTAAGTATATCTGTGTGCCTCTGGAGCCAAGACCCTTATTTTGGTCTGGCTTTATCTATAGATGTAATATTATTATGAATATAAATTATGAAGATAATAGCACTTATATTTAGCAATTGCTCAAGTTATGTTGGACAGTAGTTTAATGACTTAAAGACAGTCTTTGTCATTTTGGGAAGGGGTGGGCTCTGAGAAAGATCAATGATTCCCATTCTGTACACTCAACAGAGTCTGCCATGAGGATCCCTGAGTCATGATAATAATTAACATTGTTTCAACCACTCTATCTATATCTGGTTACTCTAGGTGATTTAGGTATTATCTATTTGCCTCATGCACTAACTCCATGAGCATGCTGCCTCAGCCTCCACACTGCAGATGAAGAAAGTCAGCACAGACTGATGACCTGAAAGGTGCAAGATCCTCCAGGGGGTGAGGTGAGTCATTAGGTACCTGAGTCCCATGATATCACCTCCTGAAGCTGTGTCACCCTGTTGGTAACTGGAAAGTCCACTTGGATGTCATTTGTTGCCATTAAGTCACCCCTAAAAATGACTCCAACATTTGTTATTTGGAGTAGAACCTTCTAACAGCCCTAACAAGAACCGCACCTCTCCTGCTCACCCACATTCTTGTTCCTTTTCGTGAAAACAAAGCTATGGCTTGACATCTGCCAACTGTGCAGACCCATCCTGCCTTCTTTCTCGGACTTCCTGTCTTAACCCATAATACCAGTTCACTGAATATTTGATCTGCAAAGCCCTTACTTGATTTGAAATATAAGAAAGTTCTTTACAAGATATTACATGTGGATCAATATTATTTGATAAAAATGTTTATAGAAAGTTGTCTTTTTGTGACCTACAATGACTTGTTGCTTACAAGTATTCTTGTTCAAATCCTTCCTTCTTCGAGACATTTTGTTCCTTCCAAGTGACTTTCCACTGGACCATAAACCCCACAGAAGCAGCAAAATTGCCCACTGTGTTTCCCAGTGTGTGCTTAGCCTGTGATACATAGCAAATCATCATTACAATATTTTTGAAAGGAGGAAAAAAGAGAAAAGTAAAAACGAAAAAAAGATAAACAAACATGGATGAAACATTGGCAACTTCTACCTGTGAGAACTGTGCCAGGACTCATTAGTCACCAGATGTTCTGGTTGCTTTTAACCCACTCTGGGTTGGGAGCCCAGCAAACAAAGATATATCTGTACATAAATTAAGAGTATGCAAAGCCAGGGTAGCAGCTATGTTGCTCTCAGCAGACAATGCCCACAACTTTACGTGATCCAGAAGTGTTTTAATTATATTATTTCTCTGAGATAATTATTAGAGAAATGACATTCAGATAACTATAAGGTCAGTATATATTATGTTATTATTAAATTCATCATTTGTGTATTTTACCTATGTAGAGGGATAATATGAAATTTTTATATATCATTTCATGTAATCATAAAATGTTGGTTCTATAATTATTTTTATTTTATGTGTAATGAAAACTTCTAAGACCCCACTGTGTGAAAATAGTGGTGCTGGGGACATTGACACATTTTTGTGATCCATGATTGATGGTGTGCTCAGCCTTTGCTCTCTGAGATTTGAGAATGGAAGCCTGCATTCGAATGACAGAGAAAAGTCTCAGGTTGCTGGTCTTTGCCTTTACTTAGAAGTCTGTGGTCACACATTTAACAATGCCCTTCCTGCTTTGTCCTTGACTGCTGTATCCTGTGGCTCTGTCTATTGGAACAGAACAAAGACCTAAGTGGATGTTTTTGAAAAGGGAAGCAAAGAGTAAGACTTTGAAGAATGGATAAAGTTTGGAAAGACTATAAACAGGCCAAAGAGTAGAGTTTTAGAGAAAAGGCAAGAATATCTGCTTAAAAAACTGTATTTGAGTTGGAAAATAATAATGCCATTTAAAGGGCATATCCTCCAAAAGAAGAAGAAAAACTGACTGTTTTTTAGCTCAGACATGATATATTCTCATACTTGTGTTTTTATTTCTGTCTTGAATTTCCAATTATGTAACATGTAAGGCGCATGATTTTATCTTCCGGGAGTGACTACATGCTGCTTTGAGAGGCAGGTGATCTGCAAAATGGATATGCACAAATCAAATACCACTGTGACTGAATTTGTGTTCTTGGGGCTTTCATCTCAGCCAAGGACACGGCTGATTCTTTTTATTATGTTCCTGTTTTTTTATTTATTAACGGTGGCTGGCAATGTTATTATCATCACTGTTATCCAGATAGAACCTCGTCTCCAAACTCCCATGTATTTCTTCCTCACGAATTTATCTTTTCTGGATATCTGCTACACGTCCACCAATGTCCCACAAATGCTGTCCAACTTGGTAGGAAAAAAGACCATCCCATTTGCCAGCTGTGCTATTCAGATGTATTTCTCTCTCTCCTTTGGAATGATCGAATGTGTCCTCCTTGGAGTGATGGCTTATGACAGATATGTCGCCATCTGTCATCCTCTTCATTATACTGTCATTATGGATCGAAACACGTGTGTCCAGTTGGCAGCCATTTCTTGGTCCAGTAGCTTCCTGAGTTCCATGGTGATCAATGTTCTCACCTTGACTTTGCCTTACTGTGGGCCCAATGTCCTCAATCACTTTTTTTGTGAGGTCCCATCTGTCCTGAGACTGGCATGCACAGACACTTCCCTCACTGAAATGGTTGTTTTTATTTTCAGTATCATCATTGTCTTCATTCCTTTTCTCCTCATTGTTGTTTCTTATGCCCGGATCCTCCTGTCAGTTCTCAGGATGCGGTCAGCATCTGGGAGGTACAAGGCCCTATCTACCTGTGCCTCCCACTTGACAGTGGTGGCTTTATTCTATGGAACTGCCATTTTCATGTACATGAGACCTCAGTCAAAGTCCTCCAGGGCTGGGGGCAAGATCATTGCTGTGTTCTACACAGTCATCACACCCATGCTCAACCCCTTGATCTACAGCCTGAGGAACCAGGATGTGAAAGGTGCTTTGAGGAGAGCGATTACAAAACAGAGGGTATGAATGGTCATCATAGGGTGCTGAGATGATGCTAAACTAACTGACTTCTGAATATCAAGTAAGAGAGTTAAAAAAAATCTTGGGAAGTCAATATTTCCCCTGCCATTCATAACACACACACAAAACCAGTAACAAATACAACAGTAGGTGCATCTTCTCCAAGGACACCATAGCATTCTTGTGTGAAAATGATTTGAGTCATCAGTGACTGTTATGTCTTTGCTGCCTGAAGAATCTTGGTTATCTGAAATAATGAACTATGTGAAATTAGTTGCTTGAAAGTCTATCAGTAAGATGATCTACTTTCGCTTGGAGGCTTGAAGGCACATTGGCATTGAAAAGCAGTCTTAATTTCTAACCAGATACAGTTCAGAGGGAGGTTTTTGAAGATAAGATTTCTTCTCTGTTTTGTGTAGTTTCCAATGAAACAGATCTGTGTATCTACTTTATGGTTTAGAGTGGATGCTCCCCCCCCAGTCCAGCTTTGAAACAAGTCTATTAAAATACTGCCTCATTAAAATTTCTCTTGAAAGTGGTACTTTGCAACAGATCAATTAACCTCAGTCTGTCTAACTCCAGGGTTTTCTCTGTGGGTTGACCAAGTCATACAGGCCAGGTTCATCATAGTAAAGAGCAAGGATTTACTCCTAGAAAATGTAAGTATTATTATGAAGTGTGAGATAACACAACCTAGATTTTTGAATGACATTTCTGGATGTGGTGTGTGTGTGTGTGCATGCATGTGTGCATACACACATAATATACACACATATTTCACACATTTATGCAAATAACTGTTTATTATGTTTTGAATTATTTTAAGCATATCTTTAAAAAGAACTATTTGAATTAAGAGTATAGCAATATGTAATTTAGCTTAATATACCTAATAAGCTTAAATATGGGCTGAACAGTGACCACATCTAAAATTGTTTTTCTTGCTTATTCAGTATTTAGTGTAAAATGAAAAGAATGCAGTTGACTTTTGGAGATAGCCAACAATTAAAATACAACAACTATTTTCTACCTAAACATAAAGGCTATGTAAATCAATAAATTAAATGCTTCTAATAGATAGGCAAAGTTATATCATTGGATTAAAATTAACTGTAAATTAATTTATGTCAATTTGGCTAGAACTTGAGGTCATTATGCTAAATGATATCTCTCAGAGAAAGAAGGACAATTATATGATCCCACATGTATG
This sequence comes from Uropsilus gracilis, assembly GCA_004024945.1. Lineage (NCBI taxonomy): Eukaryota > Metazoa > Chordata > Mammalia > Eulipotyphla > Talpidae > Uropsilus > Uropsilus gracilis. The sequence continues at coordinate 52,504 of PVHY01009910.1, forward strand.
TGGAATGTAACAAATGAAAAGAAAGGAGGCAAACAAAACAAAAAATACAGCTTCATACATATTGAGAAAAGGTGGTGTCTCTCAGAGGTGGAGGATGGATGGTGGGTAAAGTAAATTAAGGGGTAAAGGTGCAAATTTGAAATAAAATGTGATGGAATCTGATGTACATTTTAATGACTGTAGTTGCAACACTGCATTGCATAATTGCAAGCTAAGAGAATAAACCTTAAAATTCTCATCACAAAAAAGAAAGACTTCCGCGAAGTGAAGATGGTAACTGACTTATTATGATTAACATTTCACAATATATAAGATTATCAAAACACTATGCTGTATATCTGAAACTAATATAATATTACATGTCAATTATAACTTAATAAAATAATTTAAAAGAAGTAAAAAGAATAGCTACCAGCCAAGTAATCAACCAAATTGATCATGCGATAAGAATTTTTGGTGTATATTTGTCTTATACAAGTGATTTAATATATTGGATATATGCTTAATACATGAATGGGAATTAGGAACATTTATTTTAAAATAGCTTTCTTCTGAACTATTTACTTAGTTAGGTGATAGCATTTAAAAGTCTTTCAACATTAAGTTAAACATTATTAAATTTTAAAAGTTAGTTGACTATTAATTATAAATGTAACTTTAATTTTATAAAAGAAGCCCAAAAAGACTAGAGACATACAGATAGAAAGTTTTCATTTTGATTCACAGAAATTATCAAATCCTTCTATTTCTCAAATTATATAAATGAATGAACTTGTTAAAAACATTGAAAAAAACATAGAACAATCTTATAGTGGTCACACCACCCAAAGAATATCAGATAAGTGGATAAGAATATTTGCTTTTCTAAAAGGTTATTATTTAGGCCAATTGTTTGACTTTATTCATTTCAAGTGTTTTATTTTGATCAGTAATCTAGGGGTGGATAAACTAAGAAAAACGATGTAATTAAAATAGCTCATGATTTAGTCTAGTTCTCATCTAGATCTCAACAAGTAAGCATTTTTTTCTGTGTTAACTTTTGACATAAAACATATAATACTTAAAGACATGTACTGTGTATTATATGTTATTTTCATTTATTTATTTTTTGGGAGGAATGCATGATCTTTATTTCTTTAGTTATTTTCCTTAACTAAAGTATCTTTAGTTATTTTCCTAAACTAAAGTAACATTGGTTCATCAAAGTTCATCAAAGATTTCAAGTATGTAGACTTATAAATCAGCATCTTTATAAACTGTGTTATGTATCTCACCAACATTCTAGTTTCCATTCATCACCATATGATTGATCTCTTGTACCCAGTTGACCTAACCATTCTGTGCTGGTATCTGCTGTTTTGTTCTTCTGGAAGGGATTATTCTAAGTCAAGTGAACGAGAATGAGAAAGAGAAATACCAGAAAGTTTTACTTTTATTCAGACTATAAGACTGACTCAGGAAAGAAGACCATAGATTTATACAATCAGAATGGATGGGGTATGGGAGGGTGAAGGGCTGAGGAAGGGAGTGGGTACAACGGACTAAGGTGGAGGACTATAGGTACTGTGGTGGTGAGAGAGTCAGGTGCTACGGACCGGCCGTGCAAGAAAGACCGCTGAGTGTGGGCTTCAGGCAGACAGGAAAAACTCAGGCAGGCGAATGATGGTCACAGACACGAATTTAGTGAGCGAG